>JAVCKT010015218.1:0-24660 GCA_032273925.1 Rhynchotus rufescens
AAAGGATTAGGATAAATGAAATTGGTGTAAAGTCACACCTTTATTTAAGCCAATGCAACTCTGTATGAAGATAAAACCCTAGGCCATGTATGTTTATTAAAAAGTGAGTGTCAGAGAAAATAGAAGTAGACAATGAATGGAGTAAATATTTCCAAACCCTGTTGAGAGGATATTAGGATATTAGTAACAACAAAGAGTTAAAAATAATGCAATTGGAAAAGAACTGCTTTAAAATTACCTAATCTCCATGGTTCAGAGCCTCTCCCATTCAGCCACATTAGACAGTAAGACCCTGCAGGCACTTAATAATACTTTTATATAGTGCTACTTTGCGTCTTCACTGTGCTGTAAAAGCATTAACTAATTAATCTTCATAACAACCTTCTGAGGCTGAGAAGTAAGGCCTAATATCCCTTTCTTAAAGATAGGGAAGATAAAATATTGGGCAAGGCAAGGGCCCCAGTTCCTGAATATTGTGTGCTTTGTTTTTCTAGCGAATGGCCCTCTAACAGCAAATGGCACGGACTAAACTTGATCACCTAGAGGTGCAGCGACCTGACTCCCATACAACACACAGCTATGGAAAAATTGACTTTAGGAGAGCCAAAAGATGCTTATAAACTCCAGGACAGTAAGATCGTTAAGCATGTACTTAACTTTAAATGTAAGTAGCACATGGAACCCAACCTATGGTCTTTCTCTGCTGTGGAAAATTTGTACATAGTTTTTAGTGGCTCTGGTGATGAGGTAAAAATCCTAGCTCTTTTAAGACCCCAAGGATGATTTTCAAGAACCTAATTAGAAACTCAGAAGCTCCTCTCACACCTTTTCAGCAGCACAATTTGGACTTCCAGATCATATGAATTCATGTGGACTAAAGATTCAGCTTTACAATAAGGTAAGGCGAATCTCTGAGAAATTATGATAGATTCATCTAATTGGTCTTTGTTACCTTAAGTCTAGATATTTAGATAAAACTAGTGATGGTTCCTTGCCTGACCTTGGAGAAAAAAAGGCACCTGCCAAGACAGTTGATCCCATCTTAAGTCATCCATCTAAGACAGACAGCAAAATGCACCCCCCCACACACCACCTTTCTCTCTGTCTCTCTTTCCCTCTCTCTCTCTCTCTCTCTCTCTCTTTTGAATTTTTGGTACTTTGAATAATTAATTTAGACTCAGTAAATAACTTCTAGTTAGGTGAAACTAGATTAGGCAAATTTGGGTCTAAGTAAATGAGGAATATAATAGTCTGTGATACAGTAGGCTAAGGAAACCTCTCCTAATACCATAGAGCCCGATGAATATTATCCATCCTAATGCTCCAAGAACTTCCTCCTAACTATTTATCTCAAAGAACATTTCAAAGACTATGTCCTCCTTTTTAATTTTAGTTAAATACAACAGGAACATCTTGTCTAGCAAAGGGAAGGTGGCTGAGAAGGAGAGTTCTGATCACGTTCTAGCATGCCAAGCTGTGATTTTGGCTGGCATTAGCAAACATTGCAACATTTATTAATTCATTACTTGGGAAATTGTCTCACCCAATTTCTCCAGGCAGCAACTCACTCATTGCTACATGTTAGGAGAATATGCTAAAGATGCCTCATGTTATTTTGAAGTCTTAGTCACTCTTGTTTGGGTGTGGGCACTCCTTAGCCTGGGCCTCAGAAATTGAAAATAAGTGAGAGGTGGAGATGTAGAAATCATTCTCATCAAAATCAGGGGGAAATGAAGAAGCAGAAAGATGAACCCTCAAGTAATTTACCAAAAAATATCGTGTCATTAGTTCAGAGAGTATAAAAGAATTTATATTGGTTACTGGAAATACTGGCTGGGAAATCATGAATAGTTATTGAAATGTAAAGCTGTGTACTGCACATGGTATCTAAGATACTTCATATCATATAATCAGATATGACTTAGTTTAATGGTATTCTTTTCAGTGTAGATTTTAGATAAAGTGATGTTAAGTGCCAGTATGTATAGCTAAGTGCCAAATATATAGTTAATGTGGTAGACTAGGCCTCTAGGGTAATGCAAAGAATTTTATTTCTGTGATGTTCACTCTGTCTTCCTTTTTTTACAAAAGTCTAGCAGATTGAGGAGTGCCTCCTCCAAGTAGCTATTTATTCCTGAAGAACTGAAAGCACGTTTGACGCTCCACAGTCTTGACTTGCAAATGGGGATGGCTCAGTTTAGCAAAGATATGGTGTTTTCTACCATTCTTCTCTTATCTTCATCCCTCTGAGAAGTCTCTCAAAGAAGAGTCACTCATACTTCACCACAGTATCCTGCAGAATGTACTGACGTAAGCCAGCCACTCTTTAGGGTCCTTTTCATAAGCCAGATTGCAGACTCTAGCTCTGTAATCAGCTGAGTTTTTTTTACAGAAACATCTCCTAGAGCCAAGAGGAAAGTGATGCAAAGACTTGGTGACCAGGAGCCACCACAAATATTCCCAGATAGTTCATACCCCAGACTAAGTGTTCCATATCCTCACCCAAGGCAAAGCCATTTTTAGGCTCCAGAGCACTAGAATCCTTTACTGTCACCACATCACTGGATTCAGTGTAAAAGTAGCCAAGGAAAATTTAATAGCCTGAGATTTTTGGGGTCTACTAGTGAAATAAATTGAATACATGCATAAATTAGATCATTTCAAGAGTAAAAACAAAACAATCAGAAAAAAACACTCTAACGGTTAAAAAAATAAAAATAATTAAATTGGTTTCCTATAGACAAACAATAGAGTGTGTAAATTGAGTATGTAATTTGCAAAGCTGGACTTGATCTAGACTAATCCATATTAAAAATAAATGAAAAAAAATTACAGACATTGCTAATTTGGTGTGAAGGCAGAACACTGCTGAAAGAATATTGAGATGGAGGATAGTTAATTTTATTCTTTTTGTTTCTATGCTGTTTAAGGATAATTCAGAATAAAATCCACAAAAAAAATATATACTTCCTTGGAAAATCAATATGCCATAAGTCAGAATTAACATGAACTTTGGAAGGTCTGTGCCTTTACTTTTCCAAGAATTTTTTTGTAAATCTCATAATGTCTCCTGGGATTTTGCCCACCACTCATGAAAAACTGTATTGAGTACCATGCCAGCTAGTAGTGATTAACATATTGATTTAACTAGCTTTGAAGCTGATGAGATCTGTAAACATTCTTAAGAAATGTGGGGAATTAAGAGCTAAGACTTGAATGTAACTTATTTTGGCCTAAACTGACTGCAAGTTGCGATCAACAATTTGCAAGTGACTCAGACCCCACCAACATGTTAAACACAGTCAGCACTTGTAATGGAGACTGCCCCACCTGCCTAGTCTTCACTAGCATTGCAGATAATTATATACCATCAATATTGCCATCCTCCTTTTCTGATATCTGTGTTTTCATCTACTCTTTCTGTCTATTGCCATCACTGGTTGAAATTTAGCTTAGATGCTGTTGGAATGTGGGTTGGGTTTGTGTGGAACTCCCCAGCATATCGTACTCAGTTGGCAAGGGGCATGGCATAAATCATTAGTTTAGTAGAAAATCAGAGATTCTGGGGAATATTTCGCCCTACTACCTGTCTGACTGAAATGAACTACTAACTGAAACTCTTTGTTCAGGAAAACGGAGAGTCTTCTATCAGAGCCCTAATAAGCACGAGGTCTTGTTGAATGTGTTTAAGGTTTCAGATGCAACTTAAATATATATTGTTGAAATCACCTTGAGATACACAAGGTTATCCTGCCTAAATGCATTCCGTACGATGTTCCAGATGATTGTCTCCTACAGACCCCTTGTTGTATATGCCATTAATTTGCCATCCACCCTAGATTTCCTAATACATCTAAAACAGTATTAGATACCTGAGTTAAGACAACTGGATTGTGTTCCTTCTGCCTGGAAAGATTAAATTTCTCGCTGCATCTTTCCTGTCCCTCAATTTTCCAGATTTTCCATATGAAATAGCAGCATATACAACACCAATCCTTGTTCCTGCATGATGAGGCCATGTTTCTTTATAGTCCCTAGGTAAGACTCATTTAGCCCACAGGCTTTTAGATCATGCTGCAGGTGAGCTCTACACAAATTGGCTCCAGAGGGAAAGGGATGGATCTTTGATTCCTGTTATCGGAGGCAGTGCATTGCAAGCCTGAGGTTCCTGTAATAATCTCACTGTTGTATCTTGTTATACAGAAATGAATCATGTTTAAGAACAGATTTATTTGCAGGTGGAGTGAGCAGGGAAGAGGGGAAAGATATGAAAGCTTTAGCTGTTATAAATTCCATCTCCTGCTTTTCCACTGCAGAGCTAATCCCACTTCTCCTCTTAAACCAGAACAGCACCAAAAATTTCCTTCCTCTCAGACATATGCAGCAAGAGGTAAAAACTCCTATGTAGAGATGTCAAGGAGCAGGAGATGGGGTTCAACTTACCTCCAGCTAAAGTCTCAACTTTCTCTCCTCACATGGCATTTTCCCGTCTCTATATATTCTATTTTCCAACTGTGAAAACATGTCAAAAATATTTCACACTTAACAAACTGATTATCAGAGAGTTATTGGCTTGAGCTGAGACTAAACAGGAACAACTTCATCTGTAGCTAAATGCAAACTAGAAGGTAATTGAAATTTAAGATCTCTGAGGCAAGAATTACCTCTTACCCTTTAAATGCGCAGTCATAGAACAATTGGCCTACCAGATGTGTCCATATCCCAAGAAATGATAAAAATAATAATCATAATAAGATGCTGCTGATGATGACAACAACAATGATAATGATAATCAACTATGACTGGATTGAGAATAGTCATATTCTCAATGACTATTTTGAGAAGTTTCACTGCCGGGAAACTCAGAGTATGACATTCAGATGTGCTTTTTCTTTATTTTTTAAAGTAATTCAGCATTATTATGATTACTTTTGACTTCTTGGTTATCCATCAGCACATGGTGGGTAGAAATAACTTGGGATGTGATAGATGAAGCTAACTGCTCTTTTTTTTTCCCTCTTTTTTTTTTTCCTACTGAATTTCTTGATGTGTATGCTTTTCCATGCAGATGGCACCTTTGGCAACAGCCTGCCTGGCAGGATTTCAGGGCACAATTAATCTATCAAAGCAATGCTAATGAAGTTGGACTCTTAACAGTTTACTCACCATCTGCTTCTAACCATCATTCATCTCTGTGTTGTCCCTAACGCTTCTCCCATGGAGGATGGGAGCTGCTCTAAGCAGTATTGATTGATGTCCTTAGCCTATCATGCTCCATGAACCTGTTGCAGCTATTGACTTCCTACAAGGATTTTGCTAAAAAATAATTTTTAAAAAGTGCTAAAAATTAAGACCATGGCCACTGATCAACTTTTCTGAAGTCAAAGATCAAATTTTACACCCTTAAAATTGCTTAATTTTGCCTAACCCTGTAGGTACACAAGTTTTCATCAGTTTCTGCCTTTCCTTTCCACTAGTTTACTTAACAGAAGCTATTAAATTCAGAATAATCATTTTCAGTTTGCAATTAGCATTAAACATTCCTAGTTTTATTGTAAATCTGAAGAAAGATTTGGGCTTGTTTGTTAAAGCATTTATTTACTTTTGTCCAGTGATATCAGTTGGTCTAAATAAAGCCATTGACAGTTTACAAACCTCATCTGGCTTTATATCCTCACACTGGCAGGATTACCACAGCTGCCATTCTTCCAGTAAAAACCTATACATTTCTGTGGCCAGGCTCCACCTCAGTTTCATATTGCCAAGCTGCTCCACACCTATCTCATTCCACTGTGGATGTGATTTGCAAACCAGGTGGTTTCCCTGACTATCTGGCCTGCAGGACCTAAGCCAGAAACATTCTCAGAGCACAGCAATAGGACACAAAACATATCCAAGAAAATGAGGTTTATAATCCTCTCTCTGACTCCTTTTTTATTCAGTAGTCTCATGGATTCACCTAGATGGGGTAGTCCCAGGTGCAATTCTCTTGTTCCTGAGGGGATTTGAAACCACAACTCTGGTTTTCTACCTCCCAGGAGAATACCCTAACCACCAAGAGATAGCCTAGGAGATTGTGGGTCTGACAGTCCTTTCTATTAAACCTGTCCCACTTTAATTAAATATTCATTGCACTTGTGGAAAAAAAAAAAAAGAAAAAGAAAGAAAAAAAAAAGATAATAACTCTAGACACAGCAGAATGGGAGAACTTGGGAACTAATCCAAAATGTAACACATTCAGTGTGATAAACTGTGCAATTATTGCTGGAGATGCATAACTAAATATATAAATTTACCTAAGAAGACTGTAGAACCTCCCTTTGAAGGTGCACATACCAGTTAACAAAGTTATACATTGCAGCAAAAAGCTCTGTGATACTTTCTTGTGAGTCTTTCTGCAGCACTAGTGCCTCGTGCTTTGCTACCTGGATTATTTCCTTTTAGAAAGGAAACAGTAGTAACTCCTCAGTGATGTAACTGTGGATAAATTGTGATATATTAATAATTATTGCTGCATATGGCCTGAACAAGTTAGGACAGCAAGCAAAACCATTAATTACAACATCTGTAACATTTACAAGACCAGACAATGACTGCAGCAAATTCAACATTGCAATTTATGTGGTTATCAATAAAATGGTGAGAAAAGTGATAGAATTCTGAGCTAACTTACTGTCATCTTCAAAACAAGCAGAGCAAAACAAGGGCTGGGCAATGGGTAATGAGAATGCTAGAGGCACGGAGAGGCCTCTAACCACCGAAAGGCGTGCTTAAAATGAGACATACATAGATTAGGAAATAAAGAGGATAGACAAACATGAAGGATGCGATAAAGATAATGAAATCAGTTGTTTCCAATTACCCCATTTCATATTACAAGAATAATGAAACATCCTATGGAACTAAGTAGGGAGGCATTTAGAGATGATACAAGGGCAGACACTTTTTCACAATAGATAATTGACCTGTGGAAGTGATTGCCACATGATAGCCCCAAGTCCAAGAGCTTAGCAGGTTTTAAAAAAGGATTAAACATATATAGGGATAATTACTTTGTCCATTATTAAACAAGATAAGTTTTATTAGTCACTAGTTACATTAAGCAAGATAAAGTAAAGACCTTATGGGAAACTTCAAATGTTATTCAGTGAAAAATTACTAAATCTCAACTTTCATTTAAATTTTCAAAAATATATTTTTTTGTATTCTTGTTCTGTAGAAAATATTGAATTTTAATTCTCCAAATTAAGTGCATCTCTGCCTTTTCTTGTCTACTGAACCTAGCAACTAATATGATTTCATCTTGCTGTATGGATGGATAAGAACTGACATGTTCTGGCTAATAATTATTATCTGTGTTGAAGTTACCTCTGTGAGATGCAATCAAAACCAAGACTTCACCGTAGAAAAACACAGGAGAGCTGAGACATCTTCTCAATGAGTTAATGACTGAAGTAAATTTAAGTTTCTAGAAGACATTCTCCATTCACAAAATTCAGTCCCACATACATTCAGGAGTTTTGGGTTTCCAGAATTCTGGAATAAGTGTACTGATCCAAGGACTCTACCTATGTGCAAGCAGCCACCTTGCTTTAGTGCTTAATTTCGAATTCATTTAAAAAATATATATTTCCAACCCCCAGGGGGGTAGGACTCGATGACCTCTGAGGTCCCTTTCAACCTTGGGCATTCTATGATTCTATGATTCTATGATTCTTTGCCTTGGCCCAAGATCTTTACCTCCACATTTTGGATAAACTTTTGAAATCTACCAGAAGTGTCTATAAGAATATATTCCTCTTTAGCTGTCTGAATAAGAGTGGAGAGAGTTGCCACATCTAGGGCAGCTCAAAGAATCAAGGAATCACAGAGTAATTTTGGTTTGAAGGGAGTTTTAGAGATCATCTGGCCACAGCAGGGCTAACTCTGAAATCAGATCTATCTGTGCAAATTTTTAAAATGTTTAAATCTTTCTCTGGGATTATGATCCTCTTTTTCATTCTACAGAAAACTCATTATCCGTAGAAGGGGCCCTATATATTTACATAAGAGGGCTTAATAAATGCTTCTGTGTCAGTGTGATGAATCCAGGACATAGCATTAAAACCTCCAAGATTTGCTCCATCTATCACTCATATCATACCTGACCTAACCTCCTCCTAGCTCCATCTGTCCAAGTGTGACATTAGCCTTACCACTGGCAGTTCACCATAACCCCAGTAGCTGCAACAAGAGAAGGGTTATGTCCTGAAATGACTGGTATCCAGAATAGTCTTGATCTGCCTATCATCTAACCTACTAATTTTGCGAATATATTCCTACTTATTCCTCAAATAATGTATTTTCTGTTGTCTATCTTTTCTCTTTCCCTAACATGCTGTTGGTACATTTTTTTCTCCTCTATCTGACCCTGCCAGTTGCTGATAGCTGTGGTCATATTACTGAAATATGGAAAACAGGTTGGGAAACAGTCTGTACCAAAATTTCATTACCAACTCTTGAGAAAACGTATTTTCTTTGGTGTGCTTCCTACTAAAGAAAAAATTTTCACCATTTTTTTTTTACCTAGGCAACACCCTGCTCATGCTAGAGCCATTAGGTCATGAGTATGTTTAAAGCTAACACAGGTATCTTAGTGACCATACCTCCATCTAAAATGTAGACATATCTTGTAGACTTCTTGATGGCAATTCTGTCAAGCACTACTGTTAAAAAAAAAAAAAAGAAAAAAAAGAAAAAAAAAGCAGAATCCAGTTCCAAGAATGCATCAGATTGACATCAAATTATTTCCTTCATTTGCCTTTCTATTATTGCGCCCTTAGGGGTGTTCAGGTACAGGCACATCACCAAGCTGCATTTCATTTGTCCCATATTAATAATTTTTATGGTAGTCAAGTATGCGATACATTATTGGAGCACTGCATGTTTTTGAATCTATTTATCTTCACCTCAACCATAGGAGGAAAGCAAGTACAGTCATCCCCATTTTGCAGATTGGGAATTGAAACATAAAGAGAGGAAACAACATGCTAAAGGATCACATAGGAAGTGCATGGAAAATCATGATCTAGAAACCAAACATATCTTTCATAGCTACCAGCTTTAGGGATTTGTTCTTTCTCTCACGCTGAAATTTTGAAGTTTTCCTATAATCATTTCCTGAGACTTTAGGACAAAAGACAAATCACAACAAGATTTCGCCCGAGAATATAAGAACTTAGAGCACACTCTACTTAGCTACCTTTTCAGCTTTCTTTTGGGTCCAAGTCAGTATTTCCTGCTATATGATTTATGCTGAATCCTCAAGATTTCAATAAGAGAGGACGACATCCTCTAAGAAAAAGCCCCTTTGCCCGTGTCATTACTTTATTTCCCAGCCCTTAAAGAACTGAAGTTCTTCTTTTATCTTTACTTTTTTCCTCTCAGTAACCAAATCATCCCCCTCATTTCTCACACTCACTTTCCTTTTTAATTTTTTTTTTTGGGGTTTTTATGTTTTTTTTTTTTTTTTTTTTTTTTTTTTTTTTAAAAAGAAAAAAGAAAAATCTCACACTGCTGTGGGATATTCCCCCAAGCTCTGGAAAGATCATTCATACTTTACATGATATGTGAGCAAACTGGCTGGATTACAGAGCAGCAGCTCTAGGTTAAATAACAATGTGTTCCCGAAACACCTGTTAGAGAACTCCAAAACATTGCACTCGCAGCGACTTGCTGCAACACATAGAGGCCTCTTAAGGCACATGTTCACCTGGTGCTCATTCTGTACCTTGTGTGCATAATAACGAGCTTTCTGCAATGCTAAACTTTATCTCTGGACTTTTCAACAATGATGTACTATACCCAAGCTTAAAAAAAAAAAAAAAAAGACGAAAAAGCCTGAATTCTGTTGTTTAGTTTTAATTTATTTTTTACTATAGATGGGTTGTGGATAGGTAGGTTAATCTGGAGATATCTGCAGGCAGTTGGTATTACCAATTTAGCATGGCTCTGTCTGCATTTTATCTCAGCTGAGTTTCTAAATTAAACATGCGTTTAAAAATAATGGCATCTGAACTGGGTGTCTCATTCAATTTTAGCCGAGCTGTACTGTTTTGTTATGTTTGCATGTTACTCTGTAAATGTTTGTGTTCCTTATCCTGATTACAGATGCAATTTTACAGCCTGTTTATTGATTTTAAAACTTTAGAATGCCATTGACATCCTCCATAAGGAACCTCATTTGTCTGGTAAGAGATTGCAGGAAGAATTTTAGACCTGATTAATTTGGTCTTGTGTCTCTTTTCCACTTGAACTTGTAATAGGAAGTCTATATATTTATTATATTGTTTGTATTTGTAAAAAAAAACAGTGCACCACACCGGTCTATTTAAACACATGCAATTTTTTTTCTTTGTTTCCTTTTTTATTTCTTTCTTAGTCATTTTAGTTATCTTGTATAAACAGTTTGAAATAAATAAGCGTACACATGAAAATAGATAAGAATTGAAAATGTTCTGTGAAAAAAAAAGCACCACACATAACTAAATATGTGTATATATCTCATTGTAGGTAAACAAGAAATCCAAATAATACTGCATTTTTTGATCTTCAGTCACAATCGCAGAAGTTAAGGTAATTTAAATTTTGCCTGAGTAAAAATTTCATGATCTGACCTGTGAATTACCATAATATTTAGAGCTAAGAACATAAAATAATAATAATAATAATAATAATAATAATAATAATAATAATAATAATAATAATAAACCCCCTCAACAAACAACACCTCTCAGGCTAAGTCACGTATAGCATTTGATTTATACTTCATAGCAATCCATGGACTTCATAGCGTGGACTAAAACACATTTCCACTTTACAGAGACAAAAGCTAAAGATGTTCCCTAAACTTTCAAAATCATTGTTACTGTTGAACAAATGAAGAATTAAAATGTTGGTGCAAGACAAATAAACATGCCCCTGGAAAAAAAATATATTTTTGCTTTAATCAACTCTTCCTCCAAACGACAACCTGGACCATAGCAAAATGAGTGAGTAACAGGCAGAAATCTATTGGGGTAAGGAGTATTTTTGAGGTACAAGATATATTGGCTACCTAACACTAGACAAGTTGGCTGAATGCAGCTTCTTCTGGGCTGGCTTAGTTCAGGCTTCTGAAAATACTATTATTAGAAACATATAGTCCATTAGATCCTTTTCAATTTTCTCTTGGGCTAAGCTATCATTGACTTTTAGAAGATTTTGTCTGCACCTTATATGACCTAGCTGACTATTCTTGGCTAAGGGAAGAAGAAATAGAAGATAACATAAATAATTTCAAAAATGAATCCTTTTAAAAGATTGACAATATTTTCAATTAACATTATCTTAGAAATGTTTAAAATCTTCATACTAAAACATAGCAGCACTGATATGTCAGTCGTCATGAAGAGAAATTAAACCTCTTTCAGAAGGATGAGAGTAAAATAGGAAAGATTCAAATTAGTTTAGAAGCTAAATCTACTGTCAAAATTACTGTAAAACTTAGAAATGACATTCTGCTTTTATTTAAGAACAGTCAAAATTTTTACAGCATCATCTCAGAATTTAGTTGAAAATGTATTAACATTTCTAAATATAATTATATATTTCCTTTTTTTCTCTTCAATATGATTGTGTTTCTTAGACTGTAGCCAAGAGGGAAAATGGCATCTTAAACTGATCTGGAACAAGGGAAAGTTACTCAGAACAGTGATCCAATCTGTCCATTCTCCAAGACGGTACATTTGTCAGTCTTAGCATGCATTAGATATCTTGGTAGTTATTCTGAAAACAGTGAACTTGTTTAACTTTGGTGACCTCTGCATACTCAGAAGGGTTTCTCCTGGGAAATATGTACTCAGCACTTATTTAAAATTCTTTTAAAAACTTCTTCCCAGCAGTTACCTGAACTCTGCATAAATTTAACAAGAAAAAAAAAAATAAATAAAAAGAAGTTTGCTCACGACTGTGACTCTGTTGGCCAGATAACCGATAAGGATGTCTCTTTCTATAAAAGAGTGGTGGTTAAAGCCCTCAAGAAGTGAGAGCGCTAAATTTTAGCAGTGAGTTAATTTCAGGGAATAGATTTTCTTAATCCTTCCCAGGAAGATACGTCAATATCCCCAGGGCTATTCTTGTGCAAGGGCTTGCCACTCCCTCTGCAGAATATAATCCACTTTGTGGCTTGGAGTGGGGAGCAGGAATAGTTGCCTATTGTAATGGTCAAAGCAGTCTGAAGGAAGCAGGAGAAATGGAGACCCAAATTCAGAGCTCTGTATTGATCAAGGATTTTACACATCAGATTGTATCAGATTGTATCCAGAGATTTTACTTCCCTTCTAGGGACGCACTAACTTCACCATGTCTCCTTCCTCTGCTGAGCAGAGTGGGATCCTGGAAAGGATCTGAGCATTTGCTTTTAGTGCTATCAGCAGATCTCTCAGTAGAAGGGGAGAGCATCTACTTTAAATAAATTATCCGTACTCCTAAAAAGAGAATGAAAAAATGAAGATCCTTTAATGGAATGAACTAAATCTGCTATAAAGACATACAAAACTTTTTTCTCTTTATTAGGGAAAACTTGGATTTTAAGCAGCCTTAATGTATCCTTGCAGATGAACCTACTAAAATATGGGAAGTCTAGATAAAGACATTATCAAAGTTCTGATTTCCAAATGATATATAGTATACTGTTACGTCAATTCTCCTCAGGGTTTCTCAGTCTGAACACTCAATAACAAAACTGTCTTTCCAAAATCATTTGACTTCTGAAGAAGTCGAAATCTTTGCCTTTTGTATCAAGCCCACAGGCCCACAGAGACACTAAAAAAGAACACAGAAAAAAACAATGAGGAGTTAGCAGAAGAATGGTGTAGCATGTGGGGTGTCACTAGAAAACTATACCAGCAGAGAGGAAGTAACCCAATGTTTGGCCATGTTAAGAAGTGTTGCAAAAATCAATTATTTTATGAAATTTGTACACAATGAGCCTTCTGCAAATTCCGGTTGCAAGGAAAGAGGCTGCAGTGACCAGCTGCAGACATTGAGAGAAGAATGAGGATGTTTTATCCTCTCTAAATTCTAAGGGTACAACATTGTGGCAAATATGTTATATGTAGGTTTTCTAGCAGTTAGTGAAAAGCATAATGTGAAATTTCAGTGAGATATGAAAGACGGTGTTCTCATTTCATCAACAATTTCTCTTTCCATAACAATTCATCTGTTACATCTTCCCTAAGCAGAAAAAGGTCTTCAAAGTTGGTTCAGAATGTCATTAGTCCGTAAGCAGGAAAGATACTACCAACAAAAACAAGAGAACTGGATATGGTGGGAAACAAGAAAGTACTATAGACAGTGATGGGAAAGAATTAAATCTCAAATACTGGGAAGAAGAACAAACCAGTGCTGAAAAATACCACACAGAGAAGTTCAAAACTCACTCAGGTAAAGTATTGGGCTGAGGCAAACAGTAAATGGAGGGGAAAAAAGGAGGGTAATTAATTTCCTCTAACTTGTAAATCCCCAAATTAGGGATCTAGATTCCTTGGAGAGAGGCAGAGACCAGCAGAGAATTAGCAAATCAAGCCACACGCCCAAAATTAAAATGCATCCAAAGGTTGTAGAATATCCATCCTTGGAGATGTTCAAAATTCAATTTGAAACTTCTCTGAGCATGCTGCTGTAGGTGACACTGCTTTTACCAGGGAGTGTTGGACTGGATGGTCTCCAGAGCTCTCTTCCACTATCAACCATTGTGTAATTCTGTGATTGACCTGATAATTAGAGATGTACCAGATTTATTTTCCCCTGAATTACTGAAAACATCAACAATTGTATAGCAAGGTGGTATTAATTTCTTTTGAAAACCCAGCTTTTTTGGCAGCAGCAGTTGTGTAGATGCACATTTCGCGTGCATAAACTCCGGAATTTGGTTCTGAGATTCTGCAGACAGATTTGGCTTCATTCTGCTTGGTGGATTTAAAATGGTATGAGTGACACCAATAGATAAGGATCAGGCTTGGCACATTTTCAAATAGTCTGGTAGTTATATAATGAGAAAGCAGTATAAACTCAATCTCCTCCTGTTATAACTTTATTAATATCAATGAGATACATAATATAGATACAATACTGTGAGGAGGAGTTTCAAAAAAGTCTCTGTGTAACTTAATGTTCTTGACAACACGAATGAAAAGAAATGAACTATTATACTGATGTTTCCTAAGTAGACTTCAACCACCAAAACCAGAGGGCATTTCTTTAAAGATGAGCTAGGACATAACCTCCCAAAACGCTCATGCTGTGCAGTAGTAGCTCAGTTTTCAAAAGAGACACCAAAGAGTATTGCTGTCATGATGTATTTGCTATCAGGGTATTCAGGTGTTCAGTAGATCATTTCAAGAAGGAGATACTGCTACATTCCACATGATGGCAGGAGATCTGTTTTTCTCATCGCAAAGCCAAAGCTTACAGTTAAAGGTTGTCCTACTAAATACAGCAAGATAAGCCATCTCCAATATTCTCCAAGCTGTTTTGGAATAATGTGTTCTCAAGACATACTCAGAGGGGAAAATTGTTCCTTCTGTATGAAAAAAACAAGCATGCTGAAGTAGTTTTGCAAAGTTTATCTAAATGATAAAATAATAGAAGTGCTTTATAAAATAATACTTACCAGTAAACTGGTATTTCAGGGCAGATTTATAAAGCTTATTTTGTTGTTGTTCAATATAATTAGGTTAACCTACTGTGAGCTGTTTTAGAATGCAGATTTGGCTCCTTATGCCTTATTTTTTAACAGGAAAAGTACTCTCAGGCAAAGTTTAATTCAAATGATTTTAGATAGTATAGATAAAAGATTTTTCTGGCTCTATTTTTGACTTAAGAAACATTAGAAACATTAGGTTTCTTTTTTTTTTCTTGGATTTGTTGGAGATTGAGGAACTTCTTTAAAGTCTCTTTTAGACTGTGCATTTTTATTGCAAAATCAAACATGAGATTTGTTAAAAATATGTAATAAATATGTTCTTTCTCCAAGTGTGAAGAAGGCAGTGGAGTAGGAAATACATATATATATATAAAAATTATGAATATCAAATGTTTTTCCCTCCTTGGCTTGAGGTTACTTATATTCCTATTTAATTTTATTTTCTACTGACCAACCCTTTTTTTTTAAAGTAAGTAATACTTATGTTACATACATGAAAAAATATGGAAAAAAGATCAAAATTAAAATAGTACACTTATTGATGCACTTTTATTGCTTATTCATATAGAACAAACAATGTAGGAGAATATCAAACACAGTTTTTTGTTTTCCTGTTGTATAGCTCTTTCAGCAATATAGATGAATCATTAAATAGTTATGCAAGGTATGTTCTGCTAAAGAAAAGTGCACTGAGTTCATCCTCTGTTTTTCTCTACCAGGGAGTGCCCAATTCTTTTGGCAAGTTCTTCCTTATTAACTTTATTTTAGGGCTAGAAAACAATCATTGTTTGCAGCCTGCTATCATGTCAGATTTCCATTCCTTGCATTGTGCTATTTCCCAGCCTGTAATGACACAAGAAAATTAGATAGCAGGCAGACATTGGGAGAAGTTCTTTGTAGTTTAGACATGGAAATAAAAAATAAATATATAAACTAGATACATGATTTTTATAGTGTTCCTGTTCAAAGAACTCAACACTTTATTTCCATGGACTTTGTCCTGCCAGGTATTTAACAGAAGTAACATTAATTTTTCCCTTCAGACTTTTATTATTCGTGGTAATCATAACATAATGATATCAGGAAGGTAGGTGAATAAGAATTTGTGTCCCTAACTCTGCAGAGTAAGTGACATGACTGACATGATGCCCCCAGCCAAGGCATGGAGCCCAACTCAGGAAGGGTCCTCAGCATTGACATGAGCTGTGTGCCTGTCAGGAGATGCAAGGTCCCAGTGGAGCCTCTAGGCTATGTCCCCTATGTCTTGGGGGTTATTGGGTTCAAATGAAGCCAATAGTCTGTTAAAACTTAACTTCAACATACCTACAGTTAACCCTAAAAAAAAAAAAAAAAAAAAAGGCACAAAAGTAGAGATATTCCCCTTTGGTTTTATTATGCAGTCAATAATGTCACCTTCCTCCTTAACAAATCCTTTTCTTTGTGTATTTGATTCATACTTGATCATTTTAACTCCATTTTAGTATTGTCAGATCTTGGAAGACAACTCACCTTTTGGCTCAGAGAGGAGGAACAGAACTGTAGGGTAATTTTCAATAATAATATCTTTCTTATTGATGATGAATGATACTTGAGAGAGAAAACAAAAACCTGAGTATGATAACTGTGTTTTAACTTGTAACCTAAACAGATGTGATTTGTGGACTTTGAGACTTAATGGTAATGGAATGCTTGTTATTGTTTTCCAGTATTTTTTGAACAGGAGTTTTCATACATAGGTGATGGTAACAATTAAAATTATATATATATTCATCTTACAACTCTTCCTTAACTAGTGTTCTTTAGCTTTTCTTGGGCACATCTCTTAACTGAGAAAAACAACAGACAGATTAACTTCATCTTGATTTCTGGTGTTTTTGCTTTGTCTGTGCCAGAAATGTCTGGAACACTTTTGTGTTCCAGAATTAATGAACTATTCTAATATACCTGTGAATAAGTTGAAAATACTTGAGGGGAATACTTAGTAATGTGATTATTTTATCCTTTCATCTCCATTTTAAATACCTTTATATACCTGTTTTGTTCATAAAAGTATCAGAGTAAGAGAAACCCTCTCTTCCAAACCCCGGATTTTAAGCAAAAATAAAGCCATGTATGCCCCTTTAATAAAAAGTGAGGCTAAATTTTGAAGAAACTGAAGAAGCTCTTTCCTTTTTTTTTTTTTTTTTCAGTACAAATGTGATCTTGAAAATCCACAAATCAAAATGCTTATCTTGTGTTGGTGCCAGCACATAACGCATGACTCCTTGGTAGATGAATGTCTACCCGTATAGTGCATTATTAGTCTATTTAGCTTCATGGGCTGCGGTGACCTACTTTAACTTATTCTTAATAATGTACAGCAGTGGAGCAATATTGACTCATATACTCATTTCTCATATACTATGAGGCATTAATAATGCATTGCATTTTTTCCTCCAAAGTGAAGATATGGTTAAATCAAATGGATCCTAAAGTGAACATCAACAAGTGAAACAGATTGGCCTTTGTAAGAGCAAAATGATATTTTATAAGGAAGGTATTTCATTCTGCTTCCCCTGACAAATGTTTCCTTAAATATACCATTGCTTCTTTCATGACTGGCAAGCTGGGGTTTCTGTTTTTCCTGGTTTTCAGTACAGTATTTAACAGTAGCTTTTTCTTACCTGCATCTAGAAAACAAGATTGTGAGCCATGTTTTGTAATGTACTGATGATCCTCCCGAAATGAAAACCTTACAAATATACCTTGAAAAGACGTCTTGTTAAAAGGGAACTAAATTACAAACAGGAGCATATTAGAAAAGTGAAAATGAGTGTAATTCATGTAAAATGAATCGATTACCTCAAATAATTTGACACTTTCTAAATGTAATGAGACTATGTTTCTGATGAGGAAAACTAAAGAACAGAGTTATTAATGTTATTACAAAGATTTATTACTATTATTATTACTGTTATTTCCTGCAGGCCAACTGCAGGAAAAATAGGTTTTATGTTCAGATGTTGTTTATCAATTTGAACGCTTCAGTGAACCATCAGTAAAAAAATGTCCCCTGCAATCCTGTTCCTCACTTTTACTATTTCCAAGAATGAACTAACTGATATTAGCTGATATCTGGACCCATTGCACTGCTGAAATCCCCAAGACAAGTAGTTTCTCCTTTCTCCCTTTTTCAGAGTGACTTTCACCTAATAAAAAAAAAAAACAAAAGCAGTACACACTATCAGTCCCTGGATGCTCAAAGCTGAATTCAGATACTTCATCCTATGATTTTTTCAACACAAAGCAGTCTGTGCTTTTTTTCAAGAGAGGAACTGCCAATGTCATTAGCTGCCCTACTTGTACTACGAAACACTGATTTCAGAAGACATATCTGCATCCTCAACTCTGATAATTTTATAATTTTTAGCATTGTGAATAGAAGTGCTACACTATTTTCAAATAAGGATACATGGCATAATAATCAATTCTGATCATTTAAGTTCCTATTGACTGTTTTAAAAATATTGGCCGTTCTACGTAATTCTTTGAAGATTGTGAAAACACTTGAACTAATTAAAAAGCTGTGTTAAGTGTTAATAATTTGGTCTCTTTTTTTACTAAATGACACCTTCCACAAATTTTCAGCTTTAAACCTTGGATAATACTTCAATTTATTGCAAGGTTTCAAGAAAATTACTTAATTACTTTTTCTGAGATCTAATCAATTGAGTATTAGTCTACAAAAATGTTCGTTCATGGAATATCATAGTTTTAAAATTTTTTCCAGTTTTATAGCCACTTGTAGCATAAATTAAATATTTTTAAAATACCAGAATTAGTTGGATTTCCTGAAATGCATGAATATTTTATTAATACACAATAAGGAAGCAACATTTCTAGGCCCATGTGAATGTGAAAGTCGTCAAATGAAGGAAGAAGTTCTCACAAGCACAGTATGGAAAAATATTTTGGAAAGATTTAAAAGGATATTAGGAAAGAAAAAGAACAACAACAACAAAAACCTCTGCCTTTTGATATATCCTTGATATATAAGAGCATAGAAAAATAGATTTGGATGATTGATAGGCATTTGCAGAGAATAGAACAAAGTCTCGGATATACTAGCTGATGATTTCGCAAGATTGGTTGTCCAAATAAAATATCCAGCCACTTAAGTCATGGCACAAATACATCAAGATACTCAGCTTTTTGTTTTTGTTTTTGTTTTTTAAATACCAGAACTCTTTTTTTTTTTCAGAGTCAACAAATTGCCAAGTTCTTTGACAGTTATTTTTCCTCTTGAGGTATGGTATAGCTGTCTTGTAGAACTGAGATAAAAGAACCTGGAAATGAAGGGTTTTGGTCACTTATTGAAGTATGAATGGCTTGTCACTGGAGAGTTGTAGTCCCATGCAATGCATGCACATTGGAGTCTGTATTTTTAAAGAGCCCCAGTCCTTCATGTTATGTTAAAAACCCAGGAATTTGCTTTTTGTGTTTTATTCAACAAGAAGACTTTGTTTCTCATTTCTTTTTCTAAAAAGCAGTTGAAAGAGATGTCTGCCCTGAAATAGACTGGAGTTGTGTACTCAATGAATCTATGCTGGTTTTAGAAAACTATTTCCCTGTGCAATTCAGAGCTCAAACAAATATTTCTCTTGCTTGCTGCAAATAATATCTGACTGTCACTTACTTTGGCCAACCCCCTCTCCCTTAAACTCTGATGGTTCTTTAGACAAAAAATGCACTAAAAGTGAGGGAAAAAAAAAAAAAGAAAAAAAAAAGGGAAATGGAATTGTAATGAGTTGGCATTTTTTTGCACAACAAAAACCATCCCATTGAAAAAATCCTAAGCATCTCCAACTATAGATATATACACTATCAGTGTATGTGCAAGGTTTATTTCATTGTAACATTATTGACATTGATAAAGAATGTCTTATCTCAAGCTTTCAAAGATCAGCCAGACATCAACAGAATTTCTCTTCAATGAGATGTGCTAACACATGACAAAATTATGTGGCAAAGTTGAGAGTTCATTAAAGGTATTATTCTAAAAAAAGACACGTTGCCGGGGCTTGCCAGATAATAAGTGATCTATTTTTTTTTAATAACTATTATATAGTAAATTTTGAATTGCTGATTAAATTACAAGGACCTCTATTCACTAGATTTGATCACGTGCACACTTGTTCTGTATTTCTAGCAGACGGTACCTCCTGCTCTCCGTATATTACAAAATCCCACAAGCCTCAATATACCTTGAGATCAGTATAATCTTTTTCATCATTATGATCTGCAGTAGCAAACACGGAATCTACTGACCACAAGTTTTTAGAAGACAAAGGAAATGGTTTTGGAGAAGAAAAGTTTAAAGTAAAAGCTACAGTTTCCTTTGTGTCTCATATGCCTGCTAATTCAAATCTTTTGAGTTAGATGTAATCGACTGTGGCAATAAACTTCTGATTGTTCCCAGTTTCCATACTCTGTGTCCCAGAATGCGGTGTCTTGCTCCCCTTATTAACAGTTTGCAATTCAGTTTGTCTAGTCTTCGGAAATAAAGTAAAATGCCCATAGTAAAAGAGCTATCAGATTTTCTTTACTGTGCTATAAAGACTGCAGATTCTGCAAACTCATAATGATCAAGAAAATCTTCCAATTTAGTAACTAAATTCATTTTTTCTTCCTTAAACTAAATGCAGTTATTAAAGCCAGAAAGATCGCTTCTCCCAGCTTGCACTATGAGCTGAAAATGGCATTCTCATCACAGGATTAATTAATGTTCTTGATGCAAAGAGATAGGGGATAGATTTACGTTCCACATGTTATTGAATAATTCTCACATGTAATATTGCTTTGGCACACTTTATGTTGCTGGAGTTAAAGGGTACATCAACAGCTCGATGCATCGATAACCTGAGTGTCAGTACAGCTATAAAACTTGTTTTCTCTTGTGCATTTCACAGTTTTCAGTCCACTGGTCTCCTGCAAAATGGTCCTTGTTGGTGCTCCGAAAGTGTCACACAAATTAGAGGAGCTGAATTATATTTTCTGGAATGAGATAGGTTTGTTGTCTCCTTTTCTACTTTTTCTCTTCTTTTCGTTTTTTCTCTTTTCCTTTTTTTCCCCTTTTCTCTTTTTTTTCTTTCTTCTTTTTCTCTTTTCTCCTTTTCCTTTACTTTCTTTTCTTTCCTTTTGTTATTCTTATCTTTCCAAGAAGATAGCTTGAGAACTATGAGGAAAATTTGTACCTCACTTTTTTTCATATCTGCTTTTTGTGGAGCTCGTCACTTCGTGTGTGATCTTGCTACATCCACATTCCATTCAGGCCTTTGGGGGCTTAATGTAGCATCACTGATCTTAAGATATAATGTTGATTAGTATTACTCTCATTTTTCTTCAAAAAACTTGAAATAACACAATAGTTATGGCACAATCCACCAGGAAGTTTTTTTTATCAAGATTCTAAAAGCATGATTTGAATGCTTTGCAGAGCTCCATAAAGGCATAAGACGATATGAGATGCAAGGCCTACTAGAGTTGTGCTGGGGCATTTTGTAGGACAGAAGGATAGGATCTAATCTAGCTTGGACATTACTTACTTATTCTCAGTAACAGCAATTTTATACTGACTCTTTAAGGTTAATGATTTCCAGCTCTCTCTTTCTGTTCCTCCAAACTGGTAACTATTTCACTCCTAAGCAAACTCATAAGGAGGTTTCATGCTTTCGTTTGAAAGAATGAAAAGAAGGAATGAAAATATGAATGTGCATCTGATTCTTGTTACATAGTAATGGCGTACCAGCATAATCTCCATTCAAATTTTCAGAGCTAAGTGCAGTAAAATTGGTGTGACATCAGGTTCAGCTCTACAGTATCTACCCCAGCCAGCCTGATCTCCTGGAAAGATATGATCCGATACAATTTCAGAAGAGATAACATCAACCCTGAGTAAAGTTCATGCCAATAAGTTTTTTTTTCCTAGTAGTACATCACTTTACTTCCTATTTGATATGTAAAATATTTAGATTACAATATAAACTGTGTTTTTGTTGGAAAAAAATAGTATTTTTAAAGCAGTGAGTTTTACTGTGATAGTATTGTACTGGTATCTCCTTTTTACACATGAGGCCATGAGGAATTAAAAAAAAAAAACCATAAAAAACCCTCAGAATCTGATTCATTTCAGCAAACTTTAGTCATGTATATGTATTTTAGATATACACAGCTGAATTTGTCTTTTTCAGCTCTCCTTTCAGATAGGGGAGAAAAACAGACACTTCTAGGTATGATTCATCTGACCTAATTGAAAAAATATTCTTGAGAATAAAATTAATACTGCTCTGTGCTTCATGGGATATGTCAGCTAGATATCCACTGACCGTAAAGGGATACTGGAGTGACCCGCACAGAGATAGATAACTTCTTTGTCAAGACTTATACCTGGCAAGATAAATTCTATCCATTTTGAGTAGTAGTTCAGGAAGTCTGTGACCGAATAATTTCCCCTATGGTGGCAACCTGATCATCTTTAGGAAACCTGGAAAGCCAGTCTTGTCAAATACAATGCTAATGCAGCTCTCCCTTCATAATTGGTCTTTATCCTCAGTCACCCTATCTATCTTACAGTCCTCAACAGGGGCACCAACAAAAGGAATGTGTGCTGGTCCACAGACTCACATAATTACTGCCCAGCCAATGAGAGTTCTTCAAACCCAGCAGAGTTCATACCAGCTGTCAGAATCCTTATGCTAAAACATGACTCTGAACATATTGTGAAAATTGTTTCAGGAGATCTCAGATCATTTCTCTAATTTCATTGAATCTTCCCATGACCTGACCTGTCTCATTATCCTATACTTACTATGTCAGGATGTGTGAAGCATCTTCTTCCTCTCACAAATTCATGCTAGTAGGCAGTAGAGCCCTCATGAAGTAGGGTCCTAGATGGTCAAGCAGGGGCTCTCCAGTCATGTGTGGCTCATGAACCTGGTGGATGGTGTCAAGGTTGAGGGAGAATCCGCTCACAGGACTAGAATTTCCAAGTGAGTCAAATTCTCAGATCCGAGAGGAAGCCAGGCAGGATTGCTAAGACAGTTTCATCTATCTCACATCTTTTGGACAATGCTGTGATATGTTTCCAGAGCAGCTCTGCCTCTTTCATCCTCAAAACACCTCCAAAGTTCCCTCCGTCACATCCATCCCATACTTGGTACCAGTCTCTCCTATATGTAGACTTTGGAATGAGACCCACAAAATCAGGAGGCTAGTATGGGAATAATAGTGCCCAAAGACCATGAATTATTGCTTACAATTAATACTGACTGTTACACAATCACATGCGAAAGAATGATATTACACAATCTCTTATATAACACCTAATCATAACCTAATTCTGCTCCACTGCCTTATACTAAACTACAGTTGTCATTTAGTAGGACGAATATCCTCATTTAAGCAAAATTTAAAAATTGATGTTACAGCTCTTGAATTATTCAGGAATCTGATGAAAAAGAAACATTTCTGGTTTTACTGAGGTTTATTTTATTTAAGACATTTTTGCCATAATATCATTTGCTATCTTAACTGCTGGGATGGTGATGTAGATTATTAAATTTTGCCTGAAGTAATTTCTAGTGTCTCTAAAAGAAGGCAAAAAAAATAGCTTCTTAAGAGAAAAAGACAGTACATTTCCCCTGACCTAGCCTTTGATTTTCCTTTTCAGCAGGATATTCCCAATTGACTCAAAGGCATTTTATATTTCAACAGGCACTTTTCCCTGGCTCAGCAACACCAAAGGTAATCTTGCCACTGTTAAAGGATATGCCTCGCTTTTCAGTGTTTTCATCACTGAAATTCAGTATCACTGACACATGACCGAGTTCTGTAGAACAATTCCACATCTCTACACTGTAAAGTGCAAAATGAGATCAGTCTGTGTCCATTACTTGTTACAGTTATTATTATTATTGAAGGTAACCATTAAAATACACTATTACACACATTTCTTAAGCACTCATCCCCTTAAAATCTGGAATCACTTATCTGGCTTTAATGTATATCGTGCTGTCTAATCCAGGTTTCCTCTGACTTCGGTAACATTTTATCCATAGGGGCAGAACATAAGTAAAGGAGGTAGACTCTAAGGAATTACTCCAACTGTTATTAAAGATGTAGCTGTTGGAAAAGTTTTGTACGTGACTTAGTAGAACATTTGTTGAAATATTATTTTGCAGATGTCCCCCAAATCTTAACACATCTCCTTCAAAATGCTGTCCTGAAGAACCCTGCAACATCCTGCTTCTCCTCTGGAGTTTGGAGGAGCTATTTGGAGAGACATCAATTTTTATAATCCTAGAAGTTCTAAACACTCATTCCCAACACTCTTGTCAAAGGACGATGAGCACAAAGGCTTGGTGTAATACAGTCTCAATGCTGCCGTTTTTGTTGAGCAGGATGTTGATTCATCATAGTTTATGCACTGGAACTCTGAAAAATCTACTGGACATTTTTTGGTTAAATTTATGTCCTGTGACTTAATCTGAGTATATACTGACTGGTTTCATTCTGAATGAATTCATGTCACTTAATTATGAGATTAAAGTGGATTTAGGTTAAAAGAAAAAAGAAAAAAAAAAAGAAAAGAAATAAATGATACTAGGACAGCAACTATTGAAAGACAAGCACGCTATATCTCTCCCTGTAGTTTCTTCTAATGTAAATGCAAGCTTCAATAGTTCAATATGATATTCAGCTCATCACTCTGTCATAATGAAAGAATGAATCATTTTCCATTTCAGGATAGAAGCTAACAAAGAGTGTCTACAATCACTGACGTAAGTTCAACTTGCTGATATATTAAAAAAGACTTTCATTTCAATTGTTTAGGTTTCAATAATCTTTATTAATCAGCCTAAATCTAAGATACTGCTCTGTCTTTCTAATCGCTGCTG
>JAVCKT010015220.1:0-56272 GCA_032273925.1 Rhynchotus rufescens
CTCATAGTCAGCAGAGATGAAGGGGCACTTAGGGGCAGTTCCTCTCAGTGTGAACACTTAAAGTGGATTAGAGGTTTTCTGGCGTTATCTGAAGCATCTAAATTCAGCATTAAGATAGTGAGCTGAAGTCTAATAAACTGGCTCATAGTTCAGTCTAATTCCCCCAAATTCTAATTCCCCTTTTACAAATCATAAGCATGATCACTAAATCATAAGCATGAACAAATTTTATGATTTACAAATCATAAGCATGAACAAATCATGGTGCAGTTCTCCTGAAAACAAGACTGGAAAGTCTGTCTTTTGAAAAGAAAAAGGTATCCAAGCCTTTTCTTTCCTTTTCCAAAAAACATTACAAGCCTAAGACACAAGTCTAAACTTTGGATAAAGTTATCAAGGTATCTCTTTATCCAGCATTAAACAACTTGTGAATTCCCTTCATGAGAAGACCTGATATCTCTTGGTTTTATGCAGCATAACCATTTAATAAAACTGCACTTTGTCCAGAGGGCGTCTTACTAGCACCAATGGTGGCACCTACCCTGAACCAATGTGTTTTTCTGCTTTTCCTGTATTTTTTCTGTATGTTCTAATCAGGGTGCAATCTGTTCCTTCTTTCAGTGTCCTCAGTTAAGCAGAGGCTTGTGGTTGCAGGGAAACAGCATGACTTGTGGCTGTCAAATCTTTTATGATCATAATTAGACAGGGTTAAATTTGAGACCTTAAAATGTATTAGCATTAATAATAATAAAAGGCTTGGAGATTTTATTTCTGTGTTATACCAGCCTCTTGTAAATTCTGTCTGAGTGGGAGTGGCTAAAATCTTAGAAATGAAAAGTCCATCCTTCAACTCTGTCCTCCTGAGGTTATAATTTAGATTATTAGAGTACGCTGCTTACAATGCTTTTCTTCAGTAAAAAAGATGGATTGGAAAAATAGAGACTCCCTCCTGTTGTTGATAGGAGTTATTTAATTGTTAAAATTTTTCATTGTTAGCTATTAATATTTATGTAGGGTGTATTGATGTAGTATGTATATTTTTATACATACAGTATACAGTGTATATATATATTATGAATTTGTATTAGCTGTCATTTTGATATCTTATTTAGGTGTCATTTTGATATCTGAGCTCATGCTGATTGTTTAAATTGTTTTTCTAGGTCCTTTACACATTTTCTTACGGGAGTCTGTGCTATTGTTGGAGGCATATTTACAGGTATTGCACTTTTAAATCTTTTTTCTCTAAAGAGCAAACATTTTCCATCTTGCTGTTCGGCATAGTTGGTGATGAGCCCATGTTTTCTGGGTTATGATGATTTCCACCTTCAAGAGGCAGTATAGCATGTTCTGCAGAGCTATGGGAGAAGCATCGAAATGCTTTTAACACTTTAGGTTTTCGAGACACAACAAAAGCAGACCTTCACAGTTTTTTCTTTCTCTCTAAAAGACATTTTGTTTTCAAATAACTCAGTCTTTCGTATACCTACCTATGAATGCAGTTGTACTGTTCTCGTGGTCAGCCAGGGCCTGCAAGCAGGTAGGAACCCAACCTGCTTTCAGGTGGATCCCAACCTGATAAAATCCTTGAACCCAAGCTGCCATGGTCAGATCCAGCCAGAAGATATCTGAGTGAGGTCTAGTTAGCAGACCTTATTGCACATAAGCAGCTTGTAATTTCAATTTTTTTTTTTGTATGACAAGGCAAGTATCCTCAAGTAGTGACATCCAGTTCATAGTTTTTGCTGACAGACATCATGTTTAGATTTTCTATGTTCTGAGGGTAGATCAAATCAGCTGTGTAATAATTTTGGTATTACAACATTAAACTCATCCCACAAGTAGGAATATTTTCAGGGCAAAATGACCACAAATGACAGTCATCTGAGTTAACTGAAAAAATAAATAACAAGACCAAAGAATACATATTATTCAGTAAGAAAAAGAAGAATCAATCTTAGCTGCTGCTCTTTAAGTAGTATCAAAATGTATGGTTTTTTTTTTTTTTTTTTTTTTATGTGTGTGTAGGATCAAGAAACCATGTATTTGTTCCCTAGGTTAGGGATGCCAAATAAAAGAGAAAATAAACAGAAGACATTACAATGACTTTCTGGCACCCTGTTTTCCCTTAGGTAAAAAAGAAGGAGCTAAGCAAGAACTTGTCCTGTGAAAGCTGTCTTAGTGGAAGCAGGATTGTCTGAAGTAGCAGAAATCCCCTTCTGAGATTTTTCTTGATCGCAAGCAAGTAGTGAGTTAACAGATTCTTCCAGAGTTTTGGCTGGAGAGATCTGTGGAAAATACTGCATAAAGAACTAAGGACATCACTGTATTTTCTATATTGGGTCCTTGCTTGGCACACATTGCAGTCTGCCCTAAAGGGCATCCATAAAGGGAAGTATGTCCTTTGTAGCATAGACTGGTTTACTTATAAAGAAACTGAAATGAGTATGAAACGTAAAATATTGCCTTGGCCAGGTATGTCAGAGCAATGAAACAAACTAACCTTTCTAGATTGAACTTTCTTTCCAAATTTTTCTGGCTCATCAGTAAGCACATGCAGCTTGGCTTGCCTTATCTTTACTACTGTAAGAGAAATCTTCCTCTGGAGAAGCATGGCCACACCTGCCCCTGCAAGCTGAATTTTGTGCCTCCTGATGAGTTGAGGACCTTTATGTCTCTGAGCAGCCACAGCTGTTTCCTCTTTTTGCACTGACAGAAGGGTTTGTGTTTTCTTTCCCTGGAGTTGTTCCCTCTTCAGAGAATGTCTGTATTGATTCATCCGTTTTCTCCTTCTAGTTGCAGGATTCATTGACTCCTTGATCTATCACTCAGCACGTGCCATCCAGAAGAAAATTGAACTTGGCAAGACAACATAAATAAGCAATGACCTCACTTAAAACAAACAAACAAACTAAAACCTCTAAGGAGAGCTAAACAGATTTTTTTTTCCAAACTACAAGTGATCCTTGTGTGCCCAAGACCTACAGAACTGCAAGAACTGCAAGTGTGTGCCCAAGAGAGGAGATTCGGAAGTACCAGATGGCCCCAACCACTCTTACATTACTCTGTCATCATTCTTTGTTTGTCATTAGTTTGTGGGTGGAACAGCTTGCACTTTGCTGCTGCAAGGATGCATTACCCTTCTTGTCTGGCTCTACAGACCCTGTTGTACCAACCCTTTTGTGTCCGTCCATGTTCATCAAATTTGCCTCCCAAAAGAGCTGCTGGAGATACTGCATGGTGATGGTCTCCAGGAATAAGGTACTACATTATCATGAAACCTGGAGTTGAATGAAGATGCCATGAAAAAAAATCTGGCAACACTGTTTATCTGTTTTCTTTTTTTCTGTTTGTTAAAAAGATTTCTGAGTGTGCTTATGCGCATGCCAGATCTCTGAAAATGTGCTGGATCCCTCGTGCTTTTCTGTTGACAGGGCTGAGTGGTGTGGCGAGAACTGGCACACAAGATGTGCTTACAGCACCATGGGGCATTGCAGTGTTCTCTGGCTGCTCCAAAACACTCTTTTTATGAAAGGTGCAAGCTGATGTTTCAGTAAAAAAACAAAACCAAAAAACACCATTTGCAGTTTTAATTTTATTTTAAATTGGATTGTGTTTTTCACTTCCTCTCTGTTTCTATTTTATAATAAAGTTAAAACTCTGTGGGTTTTGTTCAAGCATTTAGAAGAACAATTAATTTATTTGAATCAGTACTAGTAGTGAGTTGTTACTGACCTGTAATGTGGCAAAATATATAGGTATGTTGTGATGTTGAAGACTTTTTTTCTTTTGAATGCTCTACACAAGTGAGTAAAGTGTTTGGTGCTGAGGCTGGCAGAGGACATTGAATTATAAAAAGTAACGGGAAGACAAAGAGGAAAAAAAATGCTCTAAACCTAGAGCAGTTGAACCATTTTGGCTTTTGCAGTGCAGAGACGAGCAAGCATCAAAGAATGAAGAGAGGAAGTCATTTTTAAAACTCGGAATAAATATACATAATTTGAAAGTAGTATTTGCTTAATTATTTGAATTTATCTTCAAAACAGTAAGTATAGATGTTTTCAAGCAGAGAGAGAAGCAATTTGAGTTGTGGGTAAAGAAATTGACTTATCTCCATCCTAGAATAGAGGGGAAAAAAAGGTTATTAAAAATGCATTTGGAACAAGGGTATTTAATAAATCCACTAGGTGATTCTGACTACTCTGGTTTGAGGAAAGAGAAGCATCTAGTATCTGTAGTATCTCTACAAGGAGCAAGAAGTGGTCTAGTCCCTTTGTCACACAGCAGAGTGCACAGCTTTAAATTTTCAAGAATAACAAAGAATGTGAAGATCATGGAAATAATGTACTAAGGGTTGCACCCTCCATTCATCAGTTTCCATCATGACACTGAATGCCCCTCAGCACTTGGAGAAAATAAAGGAAAGGCAAAGGATAAACACAGGAATTGCAAGTTGTGCAGAGGAACTGGATAAGAAGGAAGTGAGGGCCGGCTCTTGGGAAAGGAAATTCCCAGAGCAGACAAAGGGCAGTTTCATCTTACTGTTTTTTTTCCATATGAAGTTCTCACAGAGCATTAAAGGGGAAGCAGAAAATTCGTCCAGCCGTGAAGATCTGGAGAAGCAGAAATGAGATGAGTAGTTCATACAGGGAGTACCAGGGATTTTTTTTTTCTTACAAGCTTCTAAGCTTTTAAGTAAGAAAGATTCTTTTAAGAAAGCGATGGGGATTTTAACAGGTTGTCCGAAAGACTTAAGTTGTAAATGTGAGGTAGCAGCGCAAAGCTCAGTCATGTTCAAAGACATTCACGTTTGCAATGTAAAGCAGGCAACTGCAACCCGCTGCCCTGGTAATTCCATCCCCATGAGAGGACGGGGGCCTGGCTGTCCACGTCGTCGCAGGGCGGGCAGATTTCTCAGAGCACAGCTGAAAGGTTGTTCCGTGAGTTTTGCAGACAGAGGCAGTGGGTGCCACCTGATGTGCCAGGAAAGCACCTTTTGCAAGCGGTTTGTGGGGAGGGCCTCCGTGTTTGCAAAGTAACATTGCCAAGAAAGCAGCGCACTGCCTCTCTGCCCCTCAGAGGATGGCAGAGCCATCAGGTAAACCTGCCTTGCAGAAAAATTCCTTTGGGACTCCGTGATGGGGAATTTCTTTGTACCGAATGAGCCTGAGACAGATAATGCTGCCTTTTCCAAGCATAAAGAGTAGGAGCCAAAAACTGAATAAAAAGAACATTAACAAGGGCTTGATTCACACCAGATTTCCAAATTTATTCAACCTAAACCCCTTTCAACAGTAATTCTGCCATCATCCCCCTTTTGCACACTTCCTTTTTCCTCTCTTACTGTTCTTTGTTATTGTTTAAAAGTTAACTTCTCTGGTTATAAAAAAGCAGGAATGGAAGATGCCCCTCCCTCCACCTGCCTGATGACCTGAGGTGAAGCTTCCCCAGATGCCACCAGAGGGTGGAAGCTCCGGCCCCGTCACTCTGTGCGTGTCCCACACGCAGCAGCAGTGCCAGGTGCTGTACAGAGGGCTGGGGCAGAGCTGAAGTTGGGGTTGCCAGCGGGCCCTTGTCTTGCCCTGTGCAGCAATTGTCTGCTACATGAGGGCACGCAGAGGGCCACACATGGCAGCTCGTGAGCTCCATCGTGTCCTTGGTCGCTCCCAGCTGGAACAACCCAACACAGGGCTGCAGGCTGCTGGCACGCTGCGGCACTGATGGGAGAAGGGAGCAAAGGAGCCAGTGCAGCTGTCAGGAGGTATCTGCCAGGCCTCGTGCTACCACCCTGGCTTCAGTTTCTTGAAAGCAGGTCATTCATAGAAAAAAATTTTGCCTTCAGCTGCAAGTCTCTTGATGATGCTGAACTCAACATCAGCGTCGTGGACCTTTGTCTTGCGGAAGGCTCCTGAGTAGCGGTTTTCTTCCCAGTAATGATGCCAGTTCCCTCGAGGATCTGCTCCAAAGCCGAACACAGAGACCTGCACACACGTGAACAAGAACCATCGCTAAATGGGCATGCCATCAGAAAGGTCTGAGTGGGAGAAGTGATCACTGGCATAAGGCACAAGGACCTGGGGCTTTCACCAGTGATGGGGTTGCTTCCAGCCCCATCTGCTCAGAGGAAACTGGATTTGGTGCAGAGTTCATGGGAAATAAGGTGAGTGAGGCAGCAGGGGCAGCAGCTCCTCAGAGGAACATCCCGGCCCTCCTGCATGATCGCCCTACTTGTAGAGACAGGACAAAGCTCAACTCGCGGCCGGCTGTGGTGGCCGTCTGCCACCGCTGGAGACATGGGGTGGAGAGCTCAGTAGGCTGGGCGCTGCGTGCAGGGGGGTTCCCTTTGCATGGCATTGTTACCCTAAAGAGCAGCATTCAGCTGTGGGTAATGTAGGTACCAACAGGAGCAGGGCTGTGGCCACAGCGGCTTCTTGTAGCATTTTTCCAAATTTGTCTGAACAAGCCCCTGAGCAACCTGCCTTGATATTAACCCTAGTGCGAGCAGAGAGCACAACTAGGAACACCCCGAGATCTCTTCTGTGCTTTGTACCTACAGAAAGCACAAGGCCGAGCCCATAGCACCTTACAGAGCCCACAGAGCCTGAGCTACAGGACACAGCCGCGACGGGCGCTTGGGCTGAACTGTCCCCACGGCGTTTTGGTGCTGTGCCTGCTGGCTGCACTCACCTGGTGGCAGGCGTGCAAGGCGAAGAGCACCGCGGTGAAGCCCGTGGAGGGGTACTTCCCGTGGTGCTGCGTCCAGTTGTCGTGGATGTACTTGAGAAAAGCAGGGCTGAGGACCCGCACCTGAGCAGGGCAGCAGAGCACAGGCCCAGCGGTCAGGTTGTCTTGGAGCTAAAAACAGGACAGCCAACCCCTGCCAGCACCCAGGTGATGCCGGAGCGGATGCCAGCCTTCCCAGCCCCTCTTCCACATCCACAACCTGCTGCCTCACCAAGGGTCCAGTGCAGCCTCTGACTGAAGGAGCACTGGCTGCCTCAATGCTGGCCAGGGAAGCGGAGGCAGCAGGCTCCTTTTGGCTTGTGCCACCTTGTAGCCATGTCAGTTCACTGGTTGCCATCAGCCACTTCTTCCCCATTGCCTCAACAGCCCCAGCACATGGGGCAACTGGGCACCCACCTCTGCCAGCCCAGGCCCCCAACCAGGGACTGCAGGTAGAGGTGATCCCCGGAAGTCCACCCAGCTCTCACCTTGCTTCTGTCAGCTTTGATGAACTGTTTGACTCTCGTGTATGTGCTGAAAAAGTGACGAGACATTGGTGAGCAGGCGGACAACCTGCACCATCTCAGGAGGAAAGCAGCTTCCCTGGTGACCTTTCTTTCAGAAGCGCATGTCTTTGGAGGACTGCTGTGATGATCAGCTCCATGGCACATGGCAAGCAGACCTGGCCAACAGCGTGGCCGTGATTTGGTCTGGCTCCCAAAAGCTCCAGCAGTATTTGGGGGATGACAGAGCTCCACACCACACATTCCCTTTATCAGCAGAGAAGGACACCCAACCCAGCCAAGGGGCGAGATCAGAAGACCTACATTAAGCCCCCAGCTACTCAGCTGGGACAACCTCCATTTGCAACCATGGGCCACCTGAGCCCTGCATTGAAGGACTGGCCCTGGCTTACACCCAACACAGGGCAGAGATGCCAGAACTGTTCCCAGGGGACTCTGAGCCCTTCCTTCAGCCTGAAGAACAGAACCCAGAGAGCAACCTGCTTCCGCAGGGCAAATGGGCCTCCCTGAATCATGCCCACTCTATCTGGCACAAGCGACGTGGCCCCACCTGCCCCCAGAGACCCAGGCCGCACGTGATGACAGGAGGATACACACTGTGTGAGTTCTCCTGTGGACAAGGCGCTGGCCATCCACTTCAGGTCCAGTGGCTTAAAAGGGACAAGGATGAGGTGGACACCAGGCCAGAGGTCCACTGCGCTTTCAGGATACATGAAGTGATGGGTTGTTCTCATGCCGACATCTACCTCGAAGCCTGTTATCTTTGCTCTGTTCATCCTAGGGGAAGGAGTTAAGAGGAGTCCTAAAATGAAACCGCACACCATGCTAGACCATTAGGGTGCTGAGGTGCTAGTCATGACAGACAAGAACACGAGTCTGTCCTGGCTAGCAAGCGAGGGAAGGAGTTGCAGGCCCGTGAAGGTCTGGTGTGTGCTTAGGAACTGGCTTCCACTTGATCAAGGAAGCAAGGAACACTGCAAGACCTGGACATGGGCCCTCCTGATTACCCAGAGAGCTGGTCCTGCAAGGAGTGATGCGCTAGGACTCTCCTTACCCTTGCAGGAACAGCATGGACTGGAGGTCTTCAGATTCAGGAGGTATCCTCATGAATCACCCACCTTGCTTGGGGACACAGGGAGTTTGCCTAGGTTTTCATGGGGCTGACCATGGTCCACCAGGTCCCCAGAGGGGACAAAGCAGGACCCAGACGGGGCCAGCTCAAGTTCCCTGGGTACACTCACCTCAGCACCCAGTCATGGGAGTCAATCTGTGGCCCATGGCGCGATCCTTTCAGCCACCCTGAGTTTCCCACCACAGCACAAGTCCGGCACTGGGCTGGAGCCCATGTGCTGCTGGTTGGGGATGGGAGGACAGTGAAGAGGTGTTGAATGGCAGTCTGGAGCCGGCCTCTGCTCTGGGAGCCCTGCAGCTTCTAGCGGGGCAGAGACAGGTTGGCATCAGCTCCACAGGCCCTTCCCAGAGGTGCCCAGAGGGAGCATGAGCAGCAACAACTCGACACCTGCTCAACACTCACCAGCCACCACTGGACAACATCAGAGGGGAGGTCCTGGGCTTGCGCTGTCAGCAGTGGCCCCACAGCTGCGTTGTAGTGGGCATTAAACCAGGCCGAGCTGTTGACGCTGATAGCGCAGCGGGGCTCCAGGCGGGCGCCAAAGAGAAATGGAGGCCAGAAGACAAGGCCAATGCTGGCCATGGGGGGTCGGAAGTAGTGCCACAGGAAGAGCACGAGGCACACGGCCACGAGCGCCCGCTTCCGGCACAGCATCCCTCATGCCACCTGCAGTGAGACATTTCAGGTGGCTCCACAGGCAGGAGCGGGGCCGCTTCCTGCGCCGCCTCCCAGGAGCCAGCCAGGATGCTGGTCTGTAACACTCCCAACCTCCCAACACAGCCTCCATAAATACTAATATTTAAAAAAAAAAAAAAAAAAAAAAAAAAACTATCCAATGGCCCCCACTGTGCCCTGGCTGGGCAACTGAAATATCCCACTAAACTTTTCTTTTCAATATCGTTCAACAGTTTTATTGCTCTGGTTATTAAAACACCAAGACAACCAAAACTGATTCCCAGAGCCATTTTTTTAAGGTTGACATCATAAGTGCACCTGATTATGTTTTTGCTGTACAAGGAGCCACTCTCTGGCTGCAAGATTTTAAGATTTGCACATTGGAAAAAAAAACAGTTTGTGAAACAGTGGTTAAGCATTCAGCCTGGGATGCTCGTGCACTCCCTGATAATGCCATAGTTTTGCTGTTTAATGGATAGTTAACGTGGGAGGAGAACCAAGAGGGGGCAAGAACTGTGTGTGTGTGCACATGCATCAACTTTTCTTAAATACATGCATATGAGAGTGAAACATTTCTCTTCCCCTCCCTCTGGCCCCAAATACACTCCTATAAACCTAAAGTCAGAGGTAAAAAGGCTGTCTTGGCCTCACAGACACCATAAGTGCTCAACCTGCCTTTTTCAGGTGACCCCTGAAGAAGGAGCTGGTGCCAGGGGGCCAAGGCAGAAGCAAGGGGGACTCCTGCCACCAAGTGGGACTCCTGCCACCTTGGGTGCAGAAGCAGCTCGTGGCCACAGCAGGTTTGGACCTCAGCTCTGCATCTGAGAAGCTGAGGGACAGAAAATACCTCCTGTCCTTCATAGGAGTCCTGAGTCTCACCCCAAGCCCCCTGTCTCCTTCTTTCCTCTCAAGACCCACCTGAACTTGGGACAAAGATGAACCCCCTCTTAAAGCATGAGGCCAGAGCAGACCCGATGATCCCAGAGCCCCAGAGTCCACCAGGGAACCCCACAGGTAAGCATTAGGTTCATTTCTCGACCTTAGACATTTTCTGCACCTTCTGCAGCACTGACGTACCTGCTCTGCTCTTTGTGGGATCCAACCAGCTTCCCTCAAAAACGGCCCAGGAGATGCCCGCTCTACCATCAAAGCCACCACGCCGTGCGGTCCCAGCGCTGGAGCAAAGAGCAGCATCAGCAAGCGGAGGCGGGAGCAGTTTGAACGGTCCCAGCCCTCCCTCTGGAACCTGCCCTCTGGAAACCTGCCCTTTCAAAACCGGCTGTGTCACTTTTTGTTGAAGCGGAAAAAAGCCACAAGCGCAGCGGAAATGCAATTGCTCGTACCCAGCAAAGCTCTCACCCCCGGCCTAGCGCAGCAGTGGAGAACAGGGCTCGGAAGATCCCCGGTGCTTCTTTTGCTCGTGGCCACGGATTTCTGGTTTAATCTTTTTCCCACGACCAGCAACCACAAGCTTAAGATGTCATAGAGGGAAAAAGCATGAGCCAGTCATGTCCACGAGGCGAGGAGCCAGCGGAAAAGGCTGTTTTGGGTCCTTATGGCGCCTCCGAGACTATTAAACTTGCAGCTGCCGAGAGGGGGCCGAGCCAGCTGGCGGCCGCGCAGCCAGTGCTGGCGGCTCCATTAAGTCGAGAGCCGGGGGACGAGGGCAGCGTAGTGAATATTGCATGAAGCTTTTTCCAGTTGCCTGAAACCAGGGCAAGGTGGCTGCTCACCACAGGGCTCGGGAGGGGCATGGACCGCCACGAGGAAGCAAACCAAGTTCCTGGTCTCACGGAGCCTGGAGTGGGATGGACGCCACGGAGGAACCCATCTCACCCGCTGCTCTTGTCCCACAGCACCAAGGGGGCAGCCCAGCTCTGGCTTGTGGCTGGCACATCCATAGGACAAACATTGCCATGTACCCACCAGACCCAACCTGCTCCGAGCAGGAGCCTCTCACATCCCCACAGTGAAGTGCCCACCCAAGCCGTGCTCACAAGGGTGCCCTTGAGCCAGCAGCACCACGGCCATGGGCCGCCATCCACCCCTGCCACGTGGCTGCTGAAGAGGCACCGGGGTGAATCCAGCCCCAAGACCCAGGTCCCGGCCATGCTCTGCACAGGATGCTGCCAGGAGCTCCGCGGCCCCCAGCCCAGGGCAGGCAGCCCCAGAGCTGCCCCATGGCTCTCACCTTCCCAGAGGATGCGCCGCAGAGCAGGGCCGGGCGACGGAGACACTCCCAGGCCGGGTGAGCTGGGCTCGGCATCCGCACGCTGCCCCCAGGCAGAACACGCAACAGCCTCCGCAAGAAGAGGAAGTGCTGCCCCGAGGCAAGGAGGAAATCTGTGTCTCCAGGCTCGCCGCGCGGTGCTTGTCCCTCCCCGGCTTCCCGTCCTCCTCCCCGTCCGGGCCCAGGGCCTGAACCGGCTCCCCGGCACCACAGGGCCTCTCGGCACCGAGGAGCGCGGCCGCCTGTGTCCTGTCAGAGCGGGCGCCTTTTCTCCTCCCCAGGGGCTGGAGCAGGGCTCAGGGCAGGGGCCGGCCTGGCACCTCAGTGGGTGCTGACACCCTTAGCTGCAGGTGCTGTGGGCAGCTGAGGTGCAGCTGAACACAGCCAAGTCCTGGACCTCACGTTTTGGGGCACTGAGGTGCCTTTGGCAACTACCATTCTGTCCCAAAGAGAGCCTAGACCATCGTTGTTGGCAGTTTTCCCTCACTCAAACTTGCACTGGCCACAAGACCTCAGCAGAGAGGAGTCCCGCAGCACAGGGACAGGGCGTCTGCAGCTGAACCGGCACAGCCACATGGTGTCCACAAGGCCCTGCAGACCCAGCCACAGCCAGGCCCTGGCTGGCACACCGCCACCCACGGACAGCAGCACGGCCAGCCTCTCCAGCCCATGTCCTCACTGTTCCGTGTCCTGCATGCCCTAAGTTGCCGTCCCCCCATCTGTCTCTAAGAGAGCTGACAGCCTCAGCACAAAGAACTGCCTCTTCTTGGAAAAATGCTGCTGAGCAGACAACAAGATAGTCCAGCACGGTGGCAGCAACAAAGTTCCCAGTTCTTCAGTCAGGAAATTCAACATAAAAATGTTCCTCTGAAGACAAGAGAAGCTGCGTGGCATGACACTCCTCCCCTGCCCCAATATGTCATGGTATCTCATGGTATCATGGTATCCTCTACCAAGGGGAATAACAGCAATATAGAGATCTTGACAGCCTTGACCACCCAAGCAGCTTTTTTTGACTGGATTTTGGTTCAGAAGTGGACAGAAGAAGCATACAAAGTGTGATTCAGAAACTGGAAAATTGCATCACATGAGAAAAATCCATGCAAGCTAAACTGAGTTATTTTACCCTGAAAGGAGGTTGGACCTGTTGGTGTTGGTGTACTCACTCTCATGTCTGAGATTAGGTTTGGTGCTTTAAGCTTGAAAGAGAGTAGCAAACATGAAGGAGGCTGCAAACACAAACTAGAACAGTCCTGCAAAGCACACAGCACCAAAGAGCTAATATTCATTAATGATGACCCAGGGAGCCTCTGCAGCTGTCCTCCAAGTCTAGGAGTCCTAGTCCATTTCCCTGAGGTGCTACAGAGCAGATTTTCTGGAGCACTAACGGTGAAACCTAGGTGGGAGAAATCAAGGACAGCACAAACACTAAGTGGTGTGGACTCCAGAGACTCACTTGCATTTGCCCACTGTGTTGCTGCTAACACTGTCCCCAGCAAGGCTGCTTCCCCCTAGGAGTATTTCTCAGAGGTTACAAGAGGGTTACAAGATGGGCTGCATGGCAGTGGCATGACTCTGCTCTGCTGTATTTCCATTAGAACCATGAGAGCAGAGGAGCACTGCAGGACACACAGCATTGACATGGTGAGGGAGGAAATGGGTGTGTATTTGCCTTGCAGATCAATATGGAGGCAGGTGACACAAGTTCAGAGTGACAGCAGAGCCTAGGAGGGCTATGTCCTGCATGGGGATGTGGGTGAGTTCAGGTGGTGGTGCTGGCTGGGCTGAGAGGCTGAGACCTGAACATGGCTGTGGAGCACATAGCTTGCTTCAAGCTCTCCTAGCTACCCCAAGTTTGCTAGCAGCCATCACACACACAGGCAAGTCCTTAAGGCCTTAGCACCGTTTAAATTGACATAATGTGGAGTGTTGGGCCCTGGTCAGCACTGCTGGTGAGAGGGGCATCTTCTGTGACGGTCTGGAATTGCATGCAGTCCACGGAGAAGAACGGGCACATGGGGCAGCAGGAAAGGAGGCGGGCTGGAGCGAGCCAATGCTCCCAGCTTTCTTGTCCCTGGGAGCCCTCTGCAGACGGGATGTGGGAAAGTTGCATTTTCTGCATCTGATCAGATCTTTTCTCCTGACTTGAAGCAGCTCCTATTCATTGAGAACATGAACAAACGAAGCCGGGAAGACACCGCATCTATGAGGCTGTCCTTCAATCCACCCTTTCTGTAGGGAGAAAGGAAAGAAAAGAAGCTGTGAATATGACACAAGGCTTGAAAGACCAATGAAACTAGCCAAAAACAGCTGCATCTATTTGCTCAAATAGCCCAGCCTCAAAGCAGGAATATCCAAACACTTAGCCTCATATGAGTCAGGTTTCCATCAAGGTGGGTCCAGCAGTTCTACAAAGGAAAATATTCAGACATCCTCAGTTCTGTGACCATTTACTCTTCAGTAAGGGCCTGGCAAGGCAGTTCTGCATGCAACTTTGATACAGGGTGGACAGGATGGAAGCTAGGACTGGAGGTCTACTCCGCACCATCTGACTGAGTCAGGTGTCTAGTTTGCTGCATGCTCCGTCTTTAGAGGTTATTCTTGCCCTATGGAGCCATAGATGACTAAAGCAATTGCAGAATCTCTGGAGCATCATGGTCAGAAATAAACCAGAGCAGCAGGTAACAGGACTGAATCTGAGTGCCCAGCAGGACGCTGTGGCTACTGAAAGAAGAGAAGGAGTGAGTGGAGAGCAGTGGAGGGTAGAGCTCCAGCAGAGAACAAGAAAGATGATTAAGGGACTGGAGCATCTCTCATATGAGGAAAGACTAAAAGAGCTGGGCCTGTTTTCCCTCATATAAGATGAGGGAAAAAGTTGTGCCCGCACACACAGCATTGAGACCACTCCTGGAAGCTCACCAGCTGTCAGTGCTAGGGCTGAGCACCCACCTTCCTTGGAGAAAGCCAAAAAAAGACCACAAATGGTATCCAATGCCCCTGAAGAGGGTGGCTGGGGTAGGCAAAGAAGCAGCCATGGGTGAGGAGAATGGCCAGGCCATGAGCAATGGGAGGCAAGGAGAGTGCGAGAGTGCCATCTGTCCAGACTGTGGAAGACAGAAACAGTGGGAGGTAGTTTCTGCACAGGGGACCAGGTTGCCCAGGTACAGCTAGGAGTGTGTGCCAAGGAAAAGACAGAAGATGGAAGGCAGAATAGGGGGGTAACGATTGGTGCAATATATATGAGACAGAGGCAAAAGATAGATGGGGAGGGTAGACAATCAGATGCAAATCCCAGAGCCATTCCGCACATGCAGGTTCACTCACCCACCAGTTGCTGTCCTCCTTTTCAGACACCACAATGATCTCGCCCGTACGGAAAGTCAGCTCATCTTCCCGGTCAGCGGTGCAGTCATAGAGAGCTCGGACCCTGCGGAGCAGCAGTCTGTTCTGCAGCAGGAAATGGACCTCATTAACCCAAATTTCCTCTGCCACCAGCTTCATCCAAAACAAACTAAAACAGCTTCTGTATCTTGATGACAAGTCCCTTGGTCTGGGGCTCCAGTTGCCTCGCAGCAGCTCTACTTAAACATAGGGAGTGTTGCTAAGCACAGCCCCAAAACCTAGTATCCCAAACAAGCTCCCATTAACTAGAGGGCTTTGCATCATGGTGTTAGCAGGCAGAAGGAGGTCACCTAGAACACAGAGAGGCAAAGCCAGTGCGTACACGGATACTTCCTCCAAGTCCAAAAGCACAACTTGAAATTATCCACACATGTTTTCTCCAAAGAGCCTGTGGATTTTGGCTAGTAGCAAACAACACCTATCTCCATAGGGCTGACATTCACTAGGAGGGTCTAGCCATGTCTGTGCTTTCTCAGCACCTAGCTAAGGCCTGTCAATGCTGCAGTCATTGGAGAAGTGGGATGAGAGTTTACTAGGTCAGACTCCAACTCAGTTCAGAGACAGTAAATCTGGGCAAACATGGGAACTGTGTTGAGCGGACTTTGGCTGCTGACCACCTACCAGACTGCTCCTCCGAGGAAGAGGAGGTGGAGATTCCTCAGCATGCACAGAACATGGATCTGGCTCCTGGAGAGACTGGTGTGGACCAGGTTGCCCCACTTTCCGAAGGCCAGGTATGCAAGAGGAGCCTTTTGCCTTCAGGGCACCTAAGACATAAGCAGGCTGGTCACGTCCTCCCACCTTTCATCACAGGACAGACAACAGCAACCACCACTCTGGCACCACCATTGGGCATGGTCCTGCTCCATGGAACAGCAAGCACAACAAGCACCCCCGTCAGACTGTGAGCTGGAAAGGAGGAATGGAGCACAGGGCCTAGAAAAGGTGCAGAGAGGGGCAGCAGGGAAAGAGAATGTGTTGAAGAAGCAGAAGGACTCCCTCTGTCCCCCAGCACTCCCCATGTGGCTGAGCTCTGCAGGGAGGAGGTTATTTTGTGGAGGAGATGGCCTGGTTCCTTGGGCTTCCAGCAGGCCAGACCCTCAGTCTGAAATGCTCTGAGCTGCACCTGATGGTGCTCAGCCCTTTTATTGAAGAGCCACTGCCTCAGTCCCAACCTGCTTCCCTGCAGAGAAGGGGCATCTCTCTGCTATGGGCACCTATTAAAACAAATGCACTATCTGAAAGATCAGGACAGGGTCATTTGCTTCTCCACATTCAGCTTCTCCATCAGTCCTGTGACCCATAGGAGAGGCTGGGTCTCATCTAACCTTCTGGATGCTGAGTGCTCCTCTTGTGTCTCAGCTGTGGGCACACAGTTCAGTGCTACCTCACACTTCTCTCTCCCAACTCAGAGTCCAAGCAAGAGGGCTTACAGGCCAAGTCCATGAACAAGGCCCTCATGTCTTGTAACAACAGTGAAAAATCACCCCTAATTTCTGGAGCAACTTCCCACACCAAAGAACTCACAATCAGGGAAAATCCAGCCTCTAAATGGGAAGTATGAATCAAAGATGTGTTGAAGAGATCCTGGGCTTCCAGAGCCCTCTGGAAGTTTCCAAATGGTGCTTTAGTCTAGATCAAAAAGTTCAGTGCAGCACTCCCCTACTGACCCAGCCCAGTATACAGCTCACACTGGAGCATATGGTAGCTCAGGGTTTGGCCTCGAGCTCTCCTCACCTGCAGCTGAGCTGGGAGTCAGCTGAACCAGAGCACCAGTTTCTCCTTGGCTTCGACCTCCATCCTTGGGAGATTTCAAGGCTCAGCTAGACAAAGCCATAAGCAATCTGATCTGGTGTGGATGATTGCCCTATTTTGAGCAAGTGATGAAATGGCGACCTTTAGAGAGCCCTTCTCACCAGCAAGGCCAATCTCCAAAGCACAGTAGGCTCCCCTGCTCTTCCTGATCCAGATTTTTCATTACCTGAAGTCAGGTTGACTTGACTCGGCACCTCAGTACTAAGCGGTACCCAAGGCACTGGTTCAGAGGATGTGCGCTTGTGCTTGGTGCTCAGAATACCAAGTGGGACCTTTCCAATTTTTGCATCTTCAGTAAAGACAGATGTGCTGGTAAGAAAAGGTGGATGGGCCTCCTCGGGAGCTAAAAACAGAGCAGGAACAAACTGTTAGTCAAAAGCAAGCTGACACTGAGCAAGGCTCCTGGAAGCAAAAATCCAGGCAGAAATCAGCAGATACTTCAACTGTGATACTCATTTCTCTGCTTGCAGACCTCACTTGAGAAATTCATCAAGGTGGAAACACAACTGGGGGCATACTTAAGTGAAGCCAGGAAGGACTTGGTAAGTCTCCTGGAAAGCAGGATGTCTGGACTGACCAAAGAAGGGCTGGGCAAGGACAGCAGGAGGGAATTTTCCTGAGGACCAGCACTGCAATATTGCTGCTTCTTCTAGTAGTTTTGTGTTTACAATACTGTTTCCAAACTGTGTCTTTATATTGCGTTCAGTTTTGGGTCCTTCACTACAAGAAAGGCATTGACATGCTGGAGTGTGTCTAAAAAAGGGCGAGAAAACTGGTGAAGTGGCTGGAACACAGCCCTTACAAGGAGGAGCTGAGGGAGCTGGGGTTATTTAGTTTGGAGAAGCAGCAGCTCAAGGAGGAGGCTTTCTTGCTCTCTACAACTAGCTGAAAGGAAGTTGTAGTGAGGTGGAGGTCAATCTCTTCTCCAGAGTAACTACAGATAGGACAAGAGGAAATGGACTCAAGTTGCACCAGGTGAAGTTCAGGTTAGATATTAGGAAAAACTTCTACACAGAGAGAGTAGTCAAGCCTTGGAACAGGCTGCCTAAGGAAGTGGTAGAGTCACTGTCCCTGGCAGTGTTCAAGAAGGTTGTAGATGAGACACTTAGGAACATGGTTTAGAAGGCATGATGTTGAAGGGTTTATGGTTGGATTTAATCTTGAAGGTCTTTTCCAACCATAATGATTCTATGATTCTAGGAATGTTGAAGAGGATATGGTGTGTATCCTAAGAGATAGGTGTAGGGGATCTGAGGATGACCATGTTCCCCACTGGTCTGCAAAACCCACATAGGGATTAGTGCTGGGAAAGGCCAGCCAACACCTACTAGTCTCCCTCCCTCCACGAGCAGAGAACAAAAGTGCATCCTGTGGTGCAGGACAACTCCTCACACACTATCATCTGCAGCCCAAATGATCCTGATCTGATGGAGCCATGCCGCAGGGGCTCCAGATCCTGACCCTGCCACCATATGCATGTTTCCCTCATCATGCTCTTACCTGGGCTTGCCCACTGGCGTGGGGTGGGAGGAGTGTAGGAGGGGGCTGGTGGTATGTCCAGGCTGTGGAGGTGGGTGGGTAACTCACAGGTGTCTGGCCTCTTCCCTCGGGGCACCATCCCTGCTGCCTGTTGCTTGGAAGCAGGAGCAGGTAGATGGTAGCAGCTCTGAGGGCGCATAGGATGCTCTTTCTTCAAAGAATCCATCTGAGAAACAGGTATTTATTTACACATTAAATGGAGTATGCAGAAGGAGAGAAAGGCTAAGGCAATTAACAAGAGTGTTCGACCACTCCAGTGAAGAGAACAGGAGGCAGCAGTGATACACATGGCGCTACTAGATGACTGGGCTACAGGCCACACTGGCCACATGGGCCTGCCAGAGAGACAATGCAATAGCAGTGTGGCACTGCCATCACAGGACAGCTGGGACCACCAGCACAGGTCCCTGAGCTGCCTGGGGCTGGGGGACAGTGACGGATTTGGCTCCTGACCGCCCTGAACTACCCCCAACACCACAGGGCTTGGACCACAGACACAGGCCTCAGAAGACCCCAGGACAGAATCACAATCCCCCACAACAAGAAGGCAGAAGAGAGACAAGGGGCTGGGTGGCAGAGCCAGGCTCTCACTTCTCTCCAAGACAAAAGTAAGGAGGGAGGAGGAGGAGGGAGGATAAAGTAGGGAGAAGAAAGGAGAAGGAAGAGGAGGAGAAGGGAAAAGGAAAAAAAAAAAAAAAGAAAAATCTCACAAGACTCTTTTTTTCTTCATTTACAGGGATACAATTTCACAAGGGGAAGATGAGCCTATCTGAGGTGAGCAGCTGTGAGCAGAAAGTGGTTCAATGTCAGGCAAAAGGCACATCCTCTAAGGCCTACGTGTCTTGCCTGGCCACATGGAAGCACCTCACCTTCTCATCCAGGTCTTCGTCACTTTCATACATGTCATCCTGGCCCAGCCACCACTCGTACTCCACGTGGACGTGCTGGTTGAACTGATTGTTTTGGGCTTGCAGCAACTGCAACACAGAGGAGCTCCCTGAGGACCCAGTCGTCTCCTACCCCCAGCAGGCACCCAGGACCACAGCTACCTCCAGCTCCAAACATTCAGTTTTCAGATAAACATCAGGGAGTTGTGAGCAATATTTCCTGCCTGGCAAGCTGGGAGAACAATGATTTTGCAAGTATCTCCAAATACACAGTTCGCAACATGGCAGAAATGGGCCTTACGGAGCCAGAAGTTTGGTTCTCTTAGAGAGCACAAGCAGGTTGTTCTCCTCCCTCACTGCACAGCATGACCACTGGGCTGCCCTGATCTGGCCTCTCCCAAACCCTCCTGCCCTGAGGGATCCCACAAGTGCTGGACCCAGGCACCAGAGGTGTTGAGGGACAGACTCACAGGTCTCTACAGACTCCAGCCACCAAGCAGGGCCCTGGGACGGCAGAAAGGCGCAGTGGGAAGCTGCACAGTTCTCCCTCCAGCCCAGCTCTCTCCCTCCTACCCCAGTGCAGCCCTGCACTGGCATTAACCTGACCCATCCACAGGGGTGGACTTCACCCCATGCTGCTGGGAGGTCTTGAAAGCTGGGGGAGTGAGACATGGTTTCTTACCAGTTCTTCGCATTGAGGATGTCTCATCCTCCTGGCAACATCGAGGGCCGTCTCACCTGCTTCATTAGCTGTAGGAGGAAATGACAATCTTGAACCTAAGAGACTTCTGTTTGCTTTACTAAGCAAAGAGTAATGATGTAAAAAAAGATAAGGTTGATATTAAAGCAGAAATGCAAATGCCTGGTGTGAGAGGACCAGAATGAAGGAAGGGCTGTGAGAGGCACCTTTTCATGGTACCAAAGTCAGCAGGTCATTCACATTCTATCATCATATCTACACTCAGTGACTCCAGACACACTGCTCCAGGTAAACAGGAACCAGTCTAAAAGAAAGGATAGCCTAAAAGAAGAGAGGAGCAATGAGGCACTCAGATAAGGAGAGAAAGGACAGCATGTAAATCCTGATGATGTGCAGAGACAGTACAGAATAGAGAGACAAAGGATCACAGTCACTGCCAGAGCCTAAAGAAAACAGAAGCAGATTCAGAGACCCCTTCCTATGAGGGCTCAGGCTGAGATCTGCTGCCTTGTTACTGTAATTTCATATGCTTGTTTCCTAGCGGGCTCTCTCTGCAATGCTGGGAAGCCACAGAGCGGGCAGCTGGAGGACACATTTCTACCTCCAGGGAATCAGAGTCCAAGGGTCCGCAGGGCATCCCAAAGAGGTGCAGGGTCCGCGCTGCGGAGTGCAGAAGGTTGATGTGCTGAGGGAGTCAGCAGAGATGGGGCAGGTACCACTGTACCCAAGGGATGCCTTAAGCCATGAAAGGTTTTGCTGCTGAAACACTGTAAGACTGTGGGGGGTGCATGCAACTTCCTGCATCCCTGCAGCATTTTCTGCTCTCCTAGGTATTAATACTGCACAATCTGCAGTGTAAAACAGTGGGGGACGTGTCTGAGGAGTGACTACAAACTGAGGAATATCTACAAACTCAGCAGATACCTAATGATCATGAATTTTGCGATCTTCCATTTCAACAAGGATTCCAGTTTTAAAGTTCAATTCAATGTTTTAAAGAGAAGATAGGGATTCATGTGCAGTATAAATGTCCAGATCTCAAATTTGGGTTTCTATGCAAAACTATATGCTCAGTTTCTGAACCAGCATTTTGGCAAACCTATTCTTTCCCCCAGCATTTTACCTTTAACTTTGAAAATAAAAGTCAGCTCTGACACAGTTTCTGCTGTGCATGTGCTGAGTATGGAAAAGCATCTCAGCATCTCTACTTCTGTCTTGCTCTTCTAGCTCTGTGAGTGTGCCCCAACAAAATCCCCTGCTCAGGAGAGCTGAGCATGGAAATGATGTTAAAGCTGCCAGCCTCAGGTAGGTCTTTGGCTTGCTGCTTGAGAAATGAACTGGGGCAGAAGAAGAAGTTCCCTAAAGAGAGCAGGTCCCTGAGGTGCTGCTAGTCCTTCCCTGAGAAGCAGAGAGGATGCAAGTCTGACCTGGAGAGCAGAGCCTGCAATTCTGTCCCAGACTGCCAAGAGCAGGGACCTTGATCGGTCCATCTCAGGATGGGTACCGCGCATCCCAAGAGGCAGGCCTGACTGGCCTGTGAGTGCCCCTGAACCTGGAGAGCAAACCAAGAAGAGTGTCAAAGAGAAGACTCTGACACCTGATTGGACGTGACAAGACCTTTTCTCAGAGGCAGAGTGCCCTTCAGAAGTTGTTATTAATCTGATTCTCCGGAGTCTCTCTGGAAGTCATCCCTCCCCAGCAGTAAGCAAGCATTATTGAGTAGTTTAACAAGGCTCAGGGTGGTATTTCTGGGAAGGCACCATCTGCATGCACAGGGTAGGGGCTCCCCTAGACACTTACTGATGGCAGTGTTGACTTTGGCCTTCAGTAGTAGCTTGACACACTCAGGTTTGTTGTAACAGCAGCAGTAATGAAGCGGTGTGTTCCCCTTTGCAGTCTGCTTTGTCAGGTTCCCACTGCAGCAAAGGATGAATAGTCTCAGTGTGTTTAGGAAGAGCAGCTTGCCCCAAACATACAGTAGTGTTTGCACACGTATTTCTTCCCAGCTCATCCCACCACTGCTACACCTCAACGAAGACCGAGAGGAGGTGAGAGAACCTAAGGATCCTGTGATCTAGGGATAGTCATCTAGGGATGTCCAACTGAACGCACATTTGCTGGCATGTCTGCTCCAGTGCTTTTTAGCTGGCAGCATGTAGAAGAAATCTCCAAAACCATCAGTCTTGCACCTTTCACTAGCCCTGGCATCCTGACAAGCTCAACTAGGTGTCATGAGCTTACCTGTTTTGCACAAGAAAATCAACAATATGCAAAGAGGTTCTGTCAGACAAGAGCACTGCCAGATGGAGGATGGTCTCCCCTGGTTCCTGCAAACAAGAAGCATACAGCAAGCAATCAGATGAGACTGTCTGCCAGCACCTCCATCACAAACAGAGCTCTGTTGTTCCCGAGATTTAGGAGCTCCATGAATCCAGCAGGAGCAGCTGTGATACTAGAAGAGGTCTGAGGACTGTCTAGGGCCAGCAGCCAACCCACTAGACACCGCAAACATGAGACACTGGCTGCTAGTTTCCCCTAGGAACTGCTCAGGAAGAATTTGTCAGTCCAAGACAGTGAGCATGTGCAATTCAACACTAAGTAGATGCCACAGGTGACAGGAGGAGTTGGTTGTGTGCAAAACAAAAAGCTAAATCATCCAGTTCCCCCATCTGCATTGCTGTCTTTACAGATTTAACAGTCCTAACAGCCTACAAAGAATCAACTGAAAGGAGTCTGATTGTGTCTTTTCATAGCCACATACAACAAGGTCAGCTAGAACTCCAGTGCTGTTTTGATATGAGGCAGATCCATTCCTGGAGTCACATTTCTTCAGGAAACTTTTTCTAATCTTCATCCTCCTTATGTCCTTCTTGAGCAACTGACACCTTTTTATTAGGGACTGAGCCACTTATTTTCTTAATATCTGCCCTTTTGCTGGAGCATTTTCATTTTCTGATGGTAATTCATTTCTGATTTTGTAAGAGAGGATAAACATCCCCTTTTCATATTTAGAAATTGAGGCAACTAGACGTGATTTTCCCCAAACAAGCAGCAGAACTTGGCTGAGTTCATGATTTTACTGGCTGCCACTGAGTGCCCAAGAATGTGCCACAGCTGCTCTCTGCAGAGCTGCTTCTTCCTTGACACTTTGTCCCACAACCTATCACTTCTGAAAGTGTTTCTTGCTCACTGCAGCATTTTACTCTCTCAGTTTTTCACGAGGCAACACCCTCAAGCTTCCTCTCTAGGAAAAGAAATGCAACAGCAGCATCCCCATAGAGGCCAAGAGCAAACACTCTGAGTTCAGGCTATTCTTTCAGTGAGGATATACATTTTGGTTTGGGACCAAAAAAAAAAAAAAAAAAAAAAAAAAAAAAAAAAAAAGCTAGCCTGCTGAATTTTCAACCTACAGTTTCCAAAGAAGACTTGGACATTTTGAGGGTCTAGAATTTGTTCAGAAGTTTGCAAGTAAAAGTTGACTATAAATTGGCCTTTTGGCCTTTAAAAGCCAATTTATGGTGGCACTGCCAGTGCATTGAGTTGAAACATTATCATCTACCGTGATGTTCCTCACCTCCTTCAGATCTGTCTGCTACCCTTAGACCACAGAAAGCACCATTTTCCCTGGTAAACTCTGTCCTCTGCCAGAGGGATATTTGCAGACATATTAGAGAGGACAGAGTAAAGGTGTTTCTAATATGGGACCCATGGGACTGCTCAGTGTTTCCAAGGACAGGAGACTGAGGGAGCTACAGAGGGCACTGCAGAGGCAAGACCAGCAGGCAGGAGGAAGGGCAAGATCTCTGCCACATTCCTCTTTGTTTTAAACCAGCAAAAGATTCTTTTAATGTTGCTTGGATGATTCAGTAGCCCACAGAATTACTGTCCCCACGCTGGCTGCCTCACAGGGGCAGCTGTGTCACAGTGTGTGTCCAGCAGCCCAGAAGAGAAGCCTAATTGCCTGCCTTCCCTGTCAAAGATGCTGCAGAAAGCAGGATGAAACCTATGAAGAACTTGCCAGCCCCTCCAAAAAATCCTCTTCCAAGTGACAGCTGCTAGCTACGGCTGAGAACAGGAGGGAGGAGGTGCTGGGTGCTCTGTGAAGCCTGGGAATTCAGCCTGCTCGGAAGTTGAGGCTTCCATCAGGGGAGCAGGGCTGCTCTGCTGCTCCCTGTGAGCACCTCCTTTCCCCGTGAGCACCTCCTTTCCCTGTGAGCACCTCCTTTTCAGATGCCTCAAGTTGTCTCCAGTCCCCCCATTTGGTGATGGTGCCAGGACTGCTCCTGTGCTCTCAGCTTCACTGGAGAGGGGAGCTGTACCTGCAGAGATGCCAGCACAGGCTTGCTCAAATCCACATTCTCAGCATAAGCTTGGAGCAAAGAAAATATGTCCTTGTACATGATGGCTTCTGATAGGTCTGGATGGTGAATGGCAGGGCTTCTCTTCGTGTATTTTTTTTCAACATATTTGGAAATTATGAAATTTTTCCGAAAAGCCCTAGTAGAGAGAAACAGAAGTTAGGACCCACAGAGAGACCCAGCAAGAATCATCACAATGGCTCCTCCTCTTCTACTGCCCCAGCTACTTTCCCTCTCTCTCCATCAGACCTGCTAAGTATTTTACACCTTTCCTATCTCTACTCCATTCCCCTCTATATAGCAGCATTCACAACTTATAAAACACTGTGGTTTTTAAAAAACTTCTTCTCCTGGAGTTATGTAATTAAATGAGACCTTAACTTGCAAACATTCTAAGTGTCCATGTCTGCAGCGCTGGGACAGGGAGACTTCTGCATGCAGCTCCACGTTATGGGAAGGAAGAACCACCTCCTTTATTTGCTTTGAGCGGGACTTTTCCCTGATGCCCCAGGTTCTGCTGTTGGGAGGCACAGTGAGCACTTGATGCCTCTCCCTCTCTCTTGGCCTCTGGTGACTTTGCAGGCCTCCCATCATGGTCTTTTCCCGGAGGAGGAGCCCAGACCTCTGCAAATGTTCTTTTTTCACACGTGGGACTCTGTTACTATTCCCTGTGCCTCTCCCTGCCTCCTGCAGCTCTCTGCCACCCGGGCAGACTCCAGTGGTGGGTGCGCTGGGGTTTTATGCACTGGTCTGGTGATGTTTACTGCTCTCTTCTCACTTCCTTTCCTCCTCAGTCCTGTCCTCTGCCTTTCCATCTTTTGTCTCTGGCCTCATAGTTCATGAACTGAGCTCAGCTGTCTGCACAGTGAGAATGAGATGAAGGAGCAGAAATAATGAGAAGCATCACATGACACAGACTGGACAACAATGATCAACACAATGGAATAGCTTTCAGACAGAGAATGACTGAGTAACTAGGAACCTCCAGCTGGAGAAGAATTCAAGAAAGCAGAAGCGGTGCCGTGTTGGAAGGTCTATGGGGCAGATGCCCAGAGCGTAAAGGAAACTCCAAGCAGAGAAGTCTGACACGGAAGAACTGCTTCCCCAAGAGCTCTGTTGTTACCCCAGCTGTGCAGTACTAACCCCTGGAGAAGCCCAGAGTTGTTTCTGGCACCAGCCGTGCCATCCAAGATCTCACCCATCCTCTGCCGAGCCTGGAGAGCTTTCCAGGACAAAGGGGACTCTGTGCCCTGTATAGGCAGTGAATGTACCAAACCATAGGTCCCCACACACTCAGTGAAAGAAGTTGCCATCTAACATGGACTGGCAGTCTTCAGAGACTTTGTCTCTCTCTGCACTTACATCACAAGTAACTTGGCCCACAGTGTTACGATGCCCACAGACCTCTTGTTTTCTCTTCCCTTCTGCTAAATGCCTACCATAAGCCCACTGAACCTGTGCCCCAGCAGTTCACTGGATGCTGTGAACTGCTCTGCAGCATGCAATTATTTCTCCTCCATCCCACTCCATCACTCTGTCCTTCACCTGCCTGTCTAATATGTGCAGCCAGGGTCATCCTATTTGGCAGTTCCATTTCTTTTTTTTTGTTGTTTCTCTTCAAGCTTTTCCCTTTCCAGTGCATTTTCCTTTACTCTGTCCTTACCTTGAAGTCATCCCCTACACCATCCTGCTGGGTCTCCTTGACCCTCTGTTTTCCATTCTCCTTTATCAGTCCTTTCCTGTTGAGTTTGATGAAATTATTTCTAAACCGAACTTACCATCTGGGCAGGGAGATTTCCCATATGCCTGGTTTGGGAACTAACTAATAGACCCATGGAGCACAGCCACACAGATAAAAGTCCCACACATAACCTCCTACAAATGGCACTCTTGCAGGGCAACTTACATATCACTGTGCTCTGTCGGCTTCATCGAAGAGCTGGGGATATTCGCTTCCATGATGTCATTGAAGCAGGAGTTGCCAATATTCTTTGCCAGCTGCAAAATAACCAAGCTAGAGGTGGCACAGGACATGCAGCACTACATGCTTGGCAGCAGGAGAAGGAGCTGAGGGTGAGAAACCTTGACCTTCAGCACTTTATTTTCAGTGGGACAATGGATCAAGGGGCAGTGAATGGCTCCCTGGATGAGTATGCCCAATGGCACAGGGACTCTGCCCCACATCCTGCAGAGATCTGCAACCCTGGAGCCAGCTCCTGGGATCATGCCCAGGCAAGCAATATTCATTGCTACTCTCATTCCTTGACCTGATACCCACCAACTCCCTAGCCAGTCCTTGCTGAGCTACCTACAGCCACATCATTCATGAGTGCCTGGGCCACCATCAGCCTTTGCAAATCCTCCCTGTGCTCTATATCAGTTTGGGCTTCCCTCTAGAAGAAAGGACTACCCCCTTCCCTCTGCTCTCCACCAGTTTGGGCTTGGACTTCCCCTGCAGTTCCCCTGCATGCCAACAACTGAGGGAAGTGACTGAGCACTGGAGATGGATGATCCAGGAAAGGTGAAATGTTTGAAGACAATGATGTTATGGCATCCTTCTCTTCTCTTTGAAGACACTGTTTCCTGGTACAGTATCACTAAACCCCCAGAACTACAGTTGAGGATGGGTTGAACAAGAGAAAAACGCAATGAAATCACTTCCATCTGGATTCAGAAGGGCCACGGGAGCAGGGGAGGCATATGGACAGAGCACCCTTGTGTCAACATCCTACCAGCAATTCTGAGGTTGCTAGCTTGTCCAGAGATAGCGACTGGATGCGGGAAAGATGCACACCCATCTCTCTGTGAATCCCAGAGCACTCGATGCAGATCAGGATGCCCAAGTTAATGGAGAGCCAAGTGGGATCTGTAGAGATAATACTGCTGGGCTAGTGCGTTTCTCCTGCCTCTCCCACCCACCAGCCATCCCTCCCTGCAGCCTCAGGGCACTAGGGAACAAGGCACATGTGCACAGCAGGGCTGCTTTTGGTACCAAACTGGTGTCAGAGCGCTGTGGGAGCACAATGGCAAGCTCCAGACCTGAGGGTCTCTATGGACTGGGCGACAGAGCTGAATGCTGCAGAGGGAAGATGAGAGCTCTGCCTGTCCCCAGTGAAAGGCAATGCAGGCAGCCTGTGCAAGGGCCACCACAGACCTGGGCTGGCTCTCACCTGGTGCTGAGCAGTCACAGCATTCTCTGTTTCCGGGCATGCATTTAACTTCCTCAATGATGGCCCGGGTCAGCTCCTCCCTGCTGCTCTCCCCACCGCCTTGTGTCTTGCTGAAGGCCACGTTTAGTGCCTCCTCCTTACTGTTGCTGAGGACGGACACCCAGCTGCGGGGACAGAAAGCCACTTTAGGAGAGGAGCCCTGTACCCCCATGCTGAAGCTACAGGGAGCTGAGCAGAAGGCTTGAGGGCTTGCCCCATTGCTACACAGGCACAGCAAGGAAGAGTGGAAGCCCACATTGCCCAGACCAAGTGAACACAGAGCTCCTGAAAGTGAATCCAGAAGCAAATTGGGTGCCAAAGCCCTCACTTGGGCACTGTGCCATGTTCGCCCGACAGGACATAGTGCTGCTTCATTCGCTGAAGGTCTGACTCCTCCGCAGCAGCCAGAGGAGCACTTTTTGTGCCCAAACAGCATTTTTTGCCAGCAGTACTTACACAACACATTCCTGCTCATCCTCTGCCAGGAAGTGGTAGGTGCGGTTATCTGAAACACACAGAGCCATTTTCCTCTAGACCTTGAAGAACCCATATCTGAAAGGGCTTGACTTTAGTGAGAGTAGGATAGGGCTGCCTGGAAGGCCTGCGTGGAGCTTGCTGTCCCCCACCTCCATCCCACCTGGCAGGACAGCCAGACACAGGAGACAGAACACTCCAACCCAGGCACCCGGGATGGCCACTGCCTATGACTCTGCTGGCCCCAATTTTTCCATGGTGTACCCCAAGCAAAGGAACCTGCTCCCATACACGTAAAGAGGCATGCTCCTGCTAGCTAAGCTGCAGTCCATGGTCCACATGTGCCCTCCACAATGCTGTCCTATGGCAGTGTGCCCACCACGTATTGGGAAGTGCACTGCTGCTTCTGAGCAGAGCTGCCTCCCAGCGTTATTTCTCATGGTAAGTCATGGCTCCAAGCTGCAGAGCTTCACCTCGCCTAGGTCTATGCTGCCTCTTTGAACACCAATTGCTGCCGTTTCTCTGGACTTTTCCAAGAGGAGCCACAGAACAGGCACCAGGACTCACGTGAAACCAGATCAAAGCATTTCCTGTCATCCATATTCGGCTTCACTTGGCACGTTAGTAAATTCAGCTTGGCTGGTGGGCGGTTGAGCTGCGAGCAGAAGGAAGAAGACTCAATGCTCCCAGCTTGGCAGGAACTATTACTGTCTTGCTCTGCAGTGTCTCAGACTGCTGTGCAGGTGGAAGAGCAGTGAGTCTGTGCTCAGCACTTCATCCTTGCCTCTACTCTCAGGAACAATATAAGAAATAGCAACATTGGCTTCTTACTGGATGCCAGCCCATACTTGGAGCAACCAGTCCCCATGTTTATACTGTACCATGTACAGAGGCACAATAGACCCTCCTGAGTTTGTCTAAAACTCTCCCAGGTCCCTCAGACTTAGGTCTTCGTGGAAAGAGCCCCACAAAGGTTACATTTGGGCAGCCCGGGCATGAGAGCTCTGCCAGGCTCCCAGGAAGTCTTTGAGACTGCTGCAGCGGTGGCAGCAGCTCCAAAGTAGCAACAGCATGGGGTTGGAAAAAGCAGTTCCTACCGTGCTGTGGGAGATGGTGAGGTAGCCATTGCTGATGGTGCATTTCCTCTTCTGCCAGACTTTCCTCAACCTGGAAAAAAAGTATAGATTAAATTGAGAGAACCCACACAGAGTCTCACTATGCAAAGGAGCAGATTTTGCTATACAGTCCTGCACAGTGCTAGTTAGCACAAGAGCCATGTAAGGGACGGCAGGGGCCACAGCTCCTCCTCAGACCTACTGGCTTGGCTGCCATAGATAGGGACTGTCATTCTTGGTTTGCTCTGAGCTGAGAAGATCTTGGCAGAGGGCATAAGGGGAGCCTCGTACAGACGGGCGGCACAGCTGCTGCAGAGGTGATACAGGCACACAGCATCCCTCAGAGGAGCAGGCCCTGCTAGCAGCACATAAAGGTCACCTTGCAGAGCATACAGGTGCCTGCAAAACTCAGCAAACAACCAAGACCATTACATCTAAACTGCTGCATGCTGAGCTGCCCAGCAGGAAACATCACCAGACCAATGCATAAAACCTCACTGCACGCACTCCTGGAGTTCACCCTCATGACAGAGAGGTGTAGGAGGCATGGAGAGGGACAGGGAAGAGTAAGAAGCAGAGTCGAAGGTGTGAAAAAAGCAATAGCTGCAGGGCTCCAGGCTCTTCAGCCTAGAAAAGACAATGGCAGGAGGTCTGAAAAGTCGCAAGAGGCTGAGAAAGCAAGAGGCATCAACTTCTCTCTGTCCATCCCAGCAGCAGAACTTGAGGCATTGGAGAAAAGTGGTGGGAGCCCCTCTCAAAGCAAATGGAGGAGGTGATTCTTCCTTCCCATGATGGGGAAATGTGTGCAGAAGCCAGGCCAAGTTTGTGACTCAGCCATTCTGCCTGCTCAAAGGAGCACTGAAAGGAGAATACAGGATCATAACCTACCCATCGCTTTTCTTAAAGAGGGTCCCTGATTTCTCTGTGCCATACTGCCTGTTCCCTCGCAGCTGGTGCATGTTGTACCTTGCCTGTTTGCTCCCAGAATCCTGTAAGAAGAAGAGAAAAAGCAGCCAGTCCCCACAGCCACCCATGAGGAGAGAGGAAAAGGCACCAGCTGGGGATGGGAGCTGCCTGCTTTGTGCCCCTGCTCCTTCCTTGCCTACACCATTCCCTCTCAGGGGATCGCTGCACTGGTGCCTTTGCAGACCAGGCATCTCCCAGGGATGTGGCAACCAGCCCTGCACATGCCTGGGATGTGCTGTGAGGGTGACACAGGAGGCAGCTGCTCTGATAAAGCTGCTTTGGGCCAGAGACTGCCCAGGGCAGGAAGGAGGAGTTAGCAGCTAATAGCCAGCTCCAGGGGCCACAGGAGCATGTAGCCTAATGGCTACACCCTCAGTCAAGAGCGTACCCAGTTGGGTAGAGCCCCCAACTGAGTAGAAACCCCACAGCTTCCTACATCAAAGGGCAGCACAAGGACTAGACAAGCAGCTGTTGCGTCCTACCCTCAAGGGATACTTCAAGGCAACCATCTCAAGTCCCCTTGGAAGAAGGATCAGACTCTACCTCTTTCTGCTCCAGCTGCAATGTGGTTTTCAGTTGATCCCGAAGGGAGCACAGCTGCTTCTTCTCCTCGTCCTGCTCAGTCTTCATCTGAAAGGCACCAGAGCACAGTCAGCCCTTCCACGAAAGGAGGAGGCCTCTGCCTCAGCCGCCACATCCCACTCATTCTCCTGGGAGAACTGGAGGTGCCTCAGTGCAACCTCCTGCCCTCAATGCCTTCCTGTTTCTGTGGGACGTACCAAGGCCTATTCCATGGTATGTGGCATGGGCAGAAACACATTCACAGAAACAGCCACAAAGGCAAGGAAGCAGGCATGTCCCCAGGGCTGGAGCACTCGCAATGCAAGACCACGAGAGTGTATTCTGCATTCTAGCAACCATGTTATTTTCTGAGAAAATAGCTGTTTTCAGCTCTCCACAGTGTAAAAGTAACAAAAAGCTTGACATTCACTGTAGCTGGGTGGCTTTTTTTAAACTTTGGTAGTGTGAGCGATTAAAATGATTTGAAGTACCCCACTCCATCAAAAGGTTTATTTCTAGCAAGGATCTTGGGGTAGGAATTTGAAGGATGAACAATTTAGTGCTTCCTTTATGATAGTTCTTCCCCTTCTGTCCCTGAAGTAGAGGCACCACAATTTCCTCACTGCTACTGGTAGCTACGTTTTCCCACATAGGGGCCAGTACATGTTAGAGCCTCAGGAAATAATGATTAAGAGGTGCAAAGAACTTTATAAAAGATCAGCTCTGCCTCTGTAGATGCATACTCACACTCTGCAGCTCTGGAATGAGCTTCTCTGTAAACTTCTTAAGCTTTGCTGTTGTATTTAAACATTCCTGAAAGAAACTGATAGGAAAAGCTAACATAGGAATATATTCCGAAATCCTGCAATTAGCAGTTACTGTAAATCATACACAGCCCAGGTTCTCCTGAACCCCCTCTATCAGTACCAATCATATTTTCAGCAGTTACCATTTTTCCTTTATAGTTGTAGGGCAAAAATTTTGTTAGGAAATATAGTTTAACAATACTCGGTCTCCTCCACATCCCAGATATCTGTGATGTGCTTTATACATGAATGATCTGGCCTTACAAAAAAGTCATACTAAAGAAAGGGAACATCTCAGATCCTTGCCCTCACCACCTCCAGGGAAAAGGGAATTTAAACATGTTACAAGACAGGCAGAGCAAACTCAAGTATCTGTAGGTCCTTTGACTTAGATTACCTCCCAGATCTTCTCTAAATACTGGTGCTTCTGGTAAGAAAACAAGCGAACGAAGGTTATTGGTTTTTCTTACTTGAACTGTGAGTTGCAGTGCTTGATGTGGTTTTGCAGCAAGCCAATCCCCTTCTTGGTTTTGATCTCATTCACTTTGATTAGATACTGAAGGGAAAAGGATACAGGCACTGAATTTGTAGTTTAGAGAGAGATGTCTTTTGTCTACTTTTCATGTTTCATGTCACTTTTTCGTGGCAGTGAAGAGCAGTGCATTGAGACCCTTCCTGGCAGTCCTGTCCTGGCTTTTATGGGATCATGGCTTTTATGGGGTGAGAAGCTGGTGGCATGTAGAGCCATGTGCTTTGACAAGGGTTTAAAAACACCTTCCAGCAGCTCTGCTATGGCCTATCTTCAGCACCTCCAGTGCTTCACTACTCTTCTCAGCATCCACTGAGATGTGGACAATAGCGTGCTGGAGACACAGATGAATTTTCGGGCTTTTCTTACTGTGGCAAACAGTTCATACACCCTGAAAAGATTCACCAAAAGGCAGCACAACACAAGAGCCATGGTGCTTTCACAGAAGAACTGTCGGCATTCCTATAAATCCTCAGACCTCAAGATACATCCTTCAGGACACGCTCGACCTCACTCATGCACAGCTCGACCCTACTGCCACTGCTGCCAGCCTGCATCCCTGTGTCCTATTCATGCTGGCATCTCAGCCTAACTTGGGGACCTTCAGAAACAAGCTGACACTCAGATTTACAGACCAAAATGACCTGCCACCTCATAAAGTCCATCCTCATCCATAAAAAAATTTATGTTCAAAAACCCAACACCTTTTCCAAACTAAAGATGCGACTGCAGGCAGAAAAAGGGTCACACAGAATACTCACCTATTTGTCGCCCACTGTAAAGAAGTGATTCAAAATAACTAGCTCTCAACTGATGCTATATCTAAGATAAAGAGATCTCTGAGATATGGCCTTTTCAGTCGGTCAACTGGTGATGTTAAAAATTTCTAACCTGGTATTTCTCCATCAGTGTTTGGAATACTCTTACAACAGCATAAGCTTCCTAGATGTTACAGCTACCATTCAAAAGAAAACATACAGATTGTCATGTACAGAAGATTCACAGGGCAATGTAGCAAGCCATCTTCTAAATATGTACAGGCTATGCTGGCCAGGTTGAGAAAAGTCTGACCTCAGACTTCCCTATATTTGTTCTGGAGCATTCATTCAAAACAATCTCCATCCATGAATCATGTTCCCTCAAAAATAGCCTACGTGTTGAACTAGAATTAGAAACCTGAATGCCACACATGAATTCACATCGACACAGAATGGAATCTCCCTGTGATCTCCTGTGCAGCTAAGGACTAAGGACAGTGCAGCACCATAAGATAATGAGTTCTTATATTTGCAGTAGAACAGTCATTTTGGTATGGACACAGTAATGACTTCCAACATGGAATGAAGAGGGACACAAAAGAAAAATGGGAGTGAGAGACATTTACCAAGCTGCCCAGAATGGGGGCAAACATGGTAGAAGTGGGACCAGCACCTAGAGGTGCTCCCCACGAGCCTCACATGGAACATCCTTCTCCCAGAGCCTGCCAGGACCTTGGCACCAAAATCCATAGTGCCTAGCAGATGAGAAGCAGTTGGGCAAGATGCAGCCTGGCTAAGCCTCTCCTTTTTCCTCCACTACAGAAGCAGTTTCTAGTCATTGCTCATACCTTCACTTCAGGTGGCCAGGATCTCCAGCAACCCCATATCCAGGTTAATATAAGTTCGGGCTCAGGGGTCCCTTCCAACCTCAACCATTCTGTGATTCTGTGTGATTTTGTGGTTCAGATAACTCCTTCATCAACTCTTCTCACTCACTGCAGCTCAGTGAGAGCCAGACCAGCACAAGGGACTTGACCTGCTGAGCTCTGCAGACTTGCAGCCCACCTCGGCACTGCTCCTCCAAGGCAGAGCAGAGCAATGCTGCCAGTTCACCAGGCAGGGGCTTGTGAAAGTCACCAGCCATACCACAGGCACAAGTGCAAGTGACTGAGAGATAGAAGGTAATCACAGAGGAAAAATCAGAACAAAGACTTGTTCCTTGGATGCTGATTCAGTGACTCTAAAATGGCTCCAGGAGCAGACTTGGCCCCCAACAATCAGTGCTGTGCTAGAGCCCTAAGGGAGTACTGCAAAATACACAATCTGGTGTCTAAGAACTGCAAGCAGCGTACAAGGCAAATCAGGATACAGTAAAGGCAATCCAGGAGGTAACTGAGGCAGGAAGAAATGGAGAGCATAGCATTGGGATCACAGCTTCAGCCTTCTCTAGAGATGGAGCCCATGAGCCTGGACTCTGAGCCAACAGCCACAGCTCAGCTTTTAGGGGAGCAAGCAGGGAGATGCAAGAGGCACCTGTGACAGCTGAGGCTACTTGATGGCCTAAGCAGTGAAACTGGCACAGAAGAACCACATGGACCAGGAGGAGATAGGAGACACCTAAGGTTCAGTGCTGTGTTGCTGCTGCTCCAACCCACCCTGTCCTGCGTTACCTCACACATGTTTAACTGGAAGGTTCTGCGCTCCTTCTCCATCTCCTCTGCGATCTCACCTCCGCTCACCTCACTCCGCACCATGCCATATTGCTTTGCAAGGTCTCGCTTCTCCTTCTCAATTTTTGCACTCAAAGAAAGAGGAAGGACACACAGAAGGGTCAGATAAAGACAAGCCTCTAAGTATGATCTTGAGGCTAGGAAACATGACAACTTACAGTTTGTTCTCATAGTCTTTGCAGGCCTTCTCAAACGGTTTTTTGAATTCCTAGAGAGACAAAGGAACCACTTAATGATTGTCCAAGACAAGGCTCTTCTTCAGCCTTAGCATCCTGAGTTCCCCCTGGATCACCCTAGCAGAAAGAACCTTGCAGTTCTAGTACATGGCTGTCCATAGGACTGTCCCTCCCCAGAAAAGTATCCTCACATGTCTCTGCACCCACATATACAGCAAACAAGTATGCACTCCAGGGAAAGTTTATTCACAGGCACTACACACTTACTTGCATAAACACTATGGAAACATGGCCATATGCCCTAGGCATGCAAAAACACACATGCACAGGCACCAAAACATTTATTATACATCTATGCATCAAGTAGACACATACATATCTGCACCAAGATTTTATACACTCACATTTTTAAGGGCAGCAGCAGCAGGAATTGCTATGACATTTTCTCTGAAACACACAAGCCAGAAAGCCAGTTCCTCATCTGTTGAAGTCAGAATATTCTTTGACTAAAACACCTCCCAAAGAGACATCAGAAACCTGTCAAAACCTGACAGCACTGAAAGAATCTATTTCTTCTTCTATGAATTCTTTGAATTCTTCTATGAATTCTTCTATGAATTCATTTAAGGGTAAGTTAATCTTTCTGTTAAAAAGGCATAGTCTGATTCTAATTCGACTGTATGGCTTTATCTTCTCTTCAGTTGCTGCTATTTTGTTATGTTTAACAGTGTTTGTCTATGTGCCCAGATCACCTATTTTCTGCCCTTTTCTCATGGTTTGCTGCTCTGCAACTTGTGTGTAACAGAAATATAAACTAGTTCAACTTGGAAGGGGTTTTGAGAGGTCTCTAGTCCACTCTCCTCTAAGTAGGAGAAGTAGTGAATTCAGACCAGGTTGCTCAGGGTGATGTCCAGGCAGATCTTGAAGCCCATGGAGATCTCATAGCCTCCAATACCTCACTGTTCCTCAAGATGTTTCTCTTTTTTGTGTGTCAGATTAGAACCTTGTCAGGACAAGTTCTCCCTTCTGATGAAAATGCCAAATAGATTCAGATGAAACCCTGATTCCTGTGGGACACAACTAGAAATATCATCAGCTTGATCATAACTTCTTGTGGACAGCTGTTTTTCATCTCTGTCAGATTTTCTCGGCTTCCTATCTTCTTGGCATTGACCATAACAATGCAAATAGTGGGGCTTATGTTTACATATTTATATTTTTTTATCACTTTAATACACTCCACTTGCTCTCTCCTTTCACTTTTACGTTTCCACAAAGTGCTAGTTCTCAATTTTCTTCCTAAACGCTCTTAATTTTTCTGTGTATTTGGCCATTTGTCCTTTTGAAGTCCCCAAACTCTGTGACAGGTCTCAACCCTCTCTTTCCTGCCCATAGCCTCCCCCTGCTTTCCCAGAGGGTTAGCTGTCCATCCAAGGAGTCCAGGCCAAGCTCTGATGCAGGCCAGCTGTATAATCTTGGCACAAACTTCTGAGGCAATGGATAAATTGGGAGGAGAAGCTCTGAGAAAGTCCATAGAGTCCAGGATAAGAAAGATAACGAGTTTGGGTTGTTGAAACAGATCGTTAATAGCTCAAAGATTCAAGAGAGAGAAAGAAGTAACATGGAAAAAAACCCTAAAATCCTAAAGGAAGAAAAAACAAAGAGTCTGTCCGAGTTGTCAGGATCATCGGTACTGGTGGAAGACAGCAACTCAGCAATACCAAAAATCTGCACGAGGGAGCAGCAGTGCTGCCCCTGCTCCTCCTGACATGATCTGCCTAGCCAGCAGAGACACCTCAAGTGGCTTATCAGGGTGCTAAGTGCATTAGTGCTTAGCACAGTAGCTCATTAAATCCTAGATATTTTTGTACATTAGCCAATAAATAACTGCTCTATAGCAGCAAGCTGTATGTATCCTGCTTGTAGCATCCCTGTGCTCAAGGCACATGAAGGTACATGAAGGTACATGAAGAAAATGACTGAAAAAGGAATGGCACCAGATCTCAACTGGCAGCTGTTTGATTCTGTTAGATGCAGGCTATGAACTCCCAGTCCCTCAAGAGTGACCTAGTTTCAGAACAGCAGTTAAAGTCAGTTCATTCACACAGCCTTGTCTGCCCTCAAACATCCACAGGCTCTTGCACTTTGTGCTCAGATACACATAGCGACAAACACACGGAGCTGAAGACTTCAGCCCAGTCACAGAGACGGATGCATGCAAGCACCAAGGATCACAACGACTCATCCATTGGCAAAAACGAAGTTAAAAAATCAAACACGTATCTGATGCTTTTCCTAAAATCTAGACTGCTTAACACTGAGAAGTTCTATGAACCCTCTATGCAGAAAAGCAAATTTTACATTCACCTTTAATACTTGCTGTCTTGTAATCTCTGAGACCTATATGGATACACATGAGCATGTTGTGATTCAGACAGAGGTCCCAACACATGCATGTACAGGAGTCACAGGTGGGCCTGCAAGGGGTGGATGTCACTGGGTGGCAGCAAGGAGTGTGTTTACCTGGAAATTATAACTATTTGGTGCACAGCAGTTTTATTTTTCCCAGTATAGTGAACTATCCCAGACTCCTCTGGTTCAGCTATGTGCTCAGCTGCAAAACACACAGAGGGACCAGCTAAGTGGCATTGCTACCCTGACTTTTGGTATGAGACCCAGCCCCAGGAGAGTGAACAGTGCCTGGTGCACAGGAGCCTCAGCAGGACAGCACATCTCCCTGCAACACCCTGCCAGAGGGCAGGACGTGGGCCAGGGATGAGACCGCAGTGCTGCCACGCTCTCTGTCTCCATCCTGCTGCTTCCTTGAATCATTTTTTTTTTCAGTCCTTTTGGTCTCTGCTTACCCCTTTGAGCTCTTTCAAGTCGCCCTTTATTAGTGACTCCAGGGAAAAGTTGATGTTGTGATACAAACTCTGCAACTGAAAAGGAGAGAAAGAGAGATCATGTAACCTGCACTGCCCAGGCTGGTCAGACTAGCATGAGGTCCCCTGGAAATTTCAAGCTGGGTCCAGCTGGGGATGCAGTCCTCAGGTCTGTCTCAAAATATTCAGGCCCCAGCCCTATGTGGTGGAAGTTTGTTTTGTGCTAATACTGCATGAGGAGGAGTGAGATCCAGGGACATGAAAAGCATTTGTGGACTCAGTGCATTCCTGTTACCCTGAGACCTATTTGCAATGGCATTATCCTTCTCCCAGATTGCTGCTCCCTACTGATAGCTACATCCAGTCCACCTAAGGGTGTCACTGGAAATATCCCCTTAAGTGGCTTGAGCCTCACGCCTGGTGCCGACACCTGCACCACTCGCTGTGTTGAGAACACAGAGCTGTTTGGGAAGCTGCAAAATGAACCACTTCAGAAAACAGTCACTAAAAAAACATCGCTGGAGTTTTTCAACACTGAACATTGAACTTTCAACATAGCTGAAAGGCCAGGATTATTTCATCATGGTACTGCAGCCCAATTTGCTTTCTCCTGAAAGCTCTTGTAATTGTTTCTGAAGATGTACCCCAGCTCACTCTGAACCTCTGTAAACTGGTGCAGACGATGCATCCTGGCTCCTTGGAAAAGGTTTTGCACTACATTTCCCAAAGCCAGTCAAGCCTGGCTCAACACCAGGCAATAAGCACTGCCTGCCATTTATTTGGCCTAAACCTTGGCTTTGACCAATGCACATGATTCCTTGGGACTCCCATTGGGCTCCTGCAAGTGCTGTGTGCAGAATGGGAACACTCAGCCTCCTCCCTGGCAGGCCACCATGTGAACTTGCCTTCTATGAGCAGGATCAGAGGCTGGCTGCTACTCGGCCGTGTTGGCTGCATCACCTGCTCGAGAACCACGCGCTTCTACCGGTGTTTCAGGAAGAGGATGAGCTCAGACATCTAGACTGCAGACCAATGCCTCCCACTCTTCCTGGGATGTGTGTCAGAGGAAGGCCCCCACCAGTGTCCCCTTGGCCCCTGGGAGCTGGGAGCCTATGGTGGGGCCCTGCTTAGACATTCATGTGGAGAACAGGATTGCCTACCAGGCTCCTAACAGCAGTCAGCAGCTCCCGGGAGAAGGTCGCGAAGGTGCTAAAGGCTTTGGCCAGCTGCTCCTCACCCTCTAGCTGGTAGTTGGCTGAGAATTTCTCCTGAGCAGCGATGTGGGCTTCAATGTGGCTGATGAGATCTGGAGGAATGTGGACAGTACTCAGTGCAACCATGGAGAAGCTACAGATGAATTCCCACCCTCCCATCTCCCTTCCAGGAGACACCATGCCTGGCTTTGCTCTAGGACTGGAACGGGTGTCTCCCATTCCCTCCCACTGTCTCCCATCCCATTACCTGCAGCCACTGCCCAGCTCCCATGGACACTGCAGCCCACTCAGCTGCTAGCTGGCAAAAAAGCTTGAACAGCAGCAGCTACAGAGATCTGAGAGCTGCAGGTCCGGGGAGCTACACACACCCGAGGTAGACATGTTTCCCACACCCAACTTCCCAGCTGCCATCAACCCAATCTGCTGCAAGAACTGGCCTCAACCTTCTGTCACCCATCTCCCCACTCCCTGGTCTCTGCCCTGACCTTGTCCACAGGCATGCTCTGCTTTTGCTGCTTTCCTCATCTTCTGCAGCACAACTCGATCTGCATCCAAGGCCTAGAAACACAGAAGGGTTCACAGAAGGGTAGGCACTGCATACGTCCATACAGATGCTTCCAACCCATAGCATTCAACACAGCTCTCGAGATCACTATGTCTGACTGTCCTGACAGGAGGTGGGTGACGGACAGGTGGTATCCATCCATATGTATCTTAAATGCCAACAAGCCTTCCTGATGGTCTTCTGGAAGAAGCGATCAAGCATAAAGATTGAATTAGAAGATATATCAGAGAAAAAGACTGTAGAGCAGGGGGTTTAAGAGATAAGAAAATCTGTTAGCCATAGATTTATGTTTCTGTAACTGTATGAGCCATTCCTGGGCTGGAAGGAGGAATCTTTAGCAGGGCTGAATGGGTGGGCTAGAGGATCTCCAGGCATTTCTTCCAACCTCAACCATTCTGTGAAATGCTACAAGATCAACCCCTTAGAAAAGCCTCTGGGCTGTCTTTAGACATTAGCAGCACAGAAAGGCAAGAAGACAGACTTTCCCTACAGATTCTATACATACTGGCAGTGTTTGACAGTGATGGTGCATGTGGACCCCCTGGTCCTTACGGCCACAGCAGGTAAAAGCAGCAGCCTCAGAAAGGCTGCGTGTGGCGAAGGGGCAGGCTGGCACTGTTGCACGTGCTGAGGGAGCTCACCCTCCACTCTCACACGGGCAGAGGCCCATGGTGTGCAGGCCTGCAGTGCCGCACAACCCAACTGCTCTCACTTGGGCATGTTCATGATGGCAAATCCTTGTGTCAGCAGCCAGATGAGCTGTCACAGCCATCCTCTAATCTCCTGAAAATCCCTGAGGCAAAAGAATAACATTTCAGTTAAATGATTTCTTCCTCCAGCTGGGGGCACAACATGAAGTTCATGCTTTCCAGGGGAAAGAGACCCGGGAGGGACGATGCTCCTTTTCTGGAGGTGAGACCATCAGAAACGTCAACAGTTTTGCAGCAAGGTTGAGTGGGAATGTGAGAAGAGCCTGGAAATATTCTAATCCTGTGCAGAGAAGTACTGACTCCTCAGAGAGCACCAAGATAAAACAGGATCTGAAAAAGGACAAGTGGACAAAAGCTGAGACTGTCTCCTGGACCCTTCAGGCCCTTCAAGCTGCATTCACAGCATACCAGCAAGAGAGCCCCTTGCACTTTCATGTCCTGCTCTAAGACCGGTAACCAGCTACGTGTTGGACTGCAGCAAATCCTGCACAGCTCCCTGGGCTGCCAGGAAACGTCGTTCTTTCCATATGAACAGGAACTCGTGTGTATGAGTGATCCCTGCCCCTCCCAGGAGCCTGCCAGCCTGGCACTGCTGCAAGCTCCTTCCCCTCTTCATGCCTTGTACTCCACTGGCCCCTCTTAACTGCACCAGTTATTCCTGCTCTCTGATTCATCTTTTAAACAAATATTTAACTGTAGGAAATCCTCCCTTCCTAGCCTATTGCAGCTGGGTTCCTTTTAAAAGCCTTTAATGAGGATCCAGTTGAACCCTTCTGGTAATCCAAGTGGATGACACTAACCAGCTATATCCTGGGGAAGGAGTCTCCTTCTAGAGAGTTTTTTGATAGATGGAAATTGATTGCTTTGGGTCATCCTGCTGGTGTCTTTGGACGCTCTCCATGCCAGCTGGAGACATTTTACACCTCTGCATGTTGTTCTTAAGTTCTTTCTAGCTCCTTAAATTTTATATTGTTTTCCTTTTCAAAGTTAAGTGCAATAATGGTCGATATTTTGCTTTTCCATGCTCCAGCAACAGTCAGTTCTAATGACATTATGATCATTTCCATATGCGAGCACTCTTCTGTTACACTCTCATAATCTGTAAAATAGAACAGAAGACTATAATCTCTTCTGTTATACTGCTTACTCTGTGTGTCTTGAACACCTCCGATTCCGGTGCTACCATGTCCTGCTGTCACTTCTCCAAGTTTCTGCTACTCCTGTTACGTAAATACCCATCTTTATAGCTAGACACTATAGAGCACCTTACGTTCTTGGAATGTGAGCATCTGCATAGAAAACAGTAGCAGGGTGGGTTTGGTTTTTGATGCCTTCTTTAAATGAGACTTCACTTGTCCCAAAAGTTCTTTGTCAGCTCCAGTTTCACTCTGGTCACTGCCTGCCCTTTTCTTCTCTTGAAGGGAGCAAGCTGCTCCTGCTCAGAGCATATGCATCTGATCCAAGCTCTCCTCTGTATCTGCCAGCTCTTGTCACTCAAAAAGTTCAAAAGCTTCCCTTCACTCTTTTTAAGATGAAGCCATTTAGCTTGGTTGAAGTGTGTCTCTCCTGTTGAGGCTCCACATGGGCAATTTTCCCAGTTTCAAACATCTCTGATCTCCTCCACCGTAAACCAGATACTTAGCGCTACAATCAGACTCTCTTTGGCTTTGTGCTTGGCACTGGGAGGGGGCATTTGGGTGACCACCACAAAGCCCTGATCTTCAACTTCTTAACAGCCTCCAGAGTCTCTATCTTCCCCGCTTTCTGCTACCTCCTCCCCAAACTGGTGCAAAAGCCTGTCCCAGTGCCTTGTGATGCCAGTCATCTTCTATCAGAAGTTCAGCTCTTCACACACAGATGTTTGAATCTCCCACATCTGTACCTGCCCCCCAAAAGTATAACCTAGCCTGCCTACTTTCTCCTGGCAACCACCTCCCTGAAGTTATAACCTAACTTCAAAAGTGACCCAGCCCCACCTTCGGGGTGCTTTTCTGCTTTCTTTGTGATGCTTTGAGGCCAGGAAGCTGTCCTCCTGCTAAGGAGCAGCACTCAGGTGTCTGCCTCAGTGGTGAGGCTGCTCCAGGACAGCCCTGAGGCTCTCACAGTCACAGCAGCTCCACCTCTTTGAGCTCTCCCAGTTTATGTCAACCTCAAGAGCAGTACTGCCTCCAAGGATCACGAGCTGCTTCAATTGCACACAGCAGCTGACTGCAGGGCATAAAATTAGATATCAGGAATTCCAAAATCCTTGGCTCTATTTTTACCTGCATTAGTTTGCCTCAAAGGCATAGATTTGATTCTACATTCGGTTGAGCTGCACAGCTTCCCCTTTGAGGTCCCTGGCCCTTCCAGAGTCAGCAGTCAAAAACCTGCCGACCTCCTTTCCCTGCAGCTAAACATCTAGAGCTCAATTCTTATTTATCCTGGTGGTCCACACTTCCCAGGCTCAATTCACACCACACTGGGGCTCTCCTTGCTTGGCCAAGGGCTACAACACAGCAGCAGGAGTTTGAGCTTACTGTCAACTCTGACACTTATTCCCAAACCAAGAGCCCTGCAGACTTGAAAAAACTCTTTAGTGTGCACTTTGCTCTCTAACCACAGCTTCCTTATGTAGCAGCTCTGAATGACTGAAGTTCTAGCTTTTCTTTGGGTAAAGGTAATAGAGTAACAGTTGAAATTAAGCAACACAAGGAAATTGCCCCACATTCAGGGCTCACAAGCAAGTTCTGGTCTCCAGAGAATTGAGGTTTATAGAAGAAAGACAGTGACCATCACTTTGACAAAATCATCTACAGGCTCCACACACCACAAAAACCTGGAGAGGTCTGCTAGCTGATCCCAAGCTTTGGAGGACTTCAGCCCAGCACAGTGCTCAACACCCACCAGCAGATCCTGGTAGAATGCTTGGAACCTTTCCTCCTGGGTTTTCCTGGAGCACCAGGCACTGTTTCTCACTTTCTTTGTGCATGTTGGCAGCAGGGGGTAACCTCTTCTCTTTTCATGCAGCAATCTGACAGTGAATATTGCACTTTTTTTTGCTTTTTGCAATTGGCAGAGAAACAAGGCATCTGTCATGAGCAGGCAGCTTTATGCTGGCCACTGTATTTAGTGGCTAGCTCTGAACTAGTCTCTGGAGGAGACGATTTATATGTTTGGCTTCCAAATGTTCCATGTTTGTCAGTCCCACCATTTCACTTGCGACAAACAAGCAAATAACCTACCTCCATGAAGACCTTCTTTCCCCCCTTTTTTTTTTCTTTTTCTCTGATTTAGCTGACGTTTGTCCATAGTCAGAGTTACACCACCTTTCCTTCTGAGCCTCGTGCCTCTGAGCCTGCGCAGCTCCTATGTGATGGTGCTGGTGGTGTCCCCATGTGCCACAACAACATGTCTACCCACGACCCACACACCCCACTGCAACAGCTCCTGCGTGATGGTGCTGGTGGTGTCCCCATGTGCCACAACAACATCTCTACCCACCACCCACACACCCCACTGCAACAGCTCCTGCGTGATGGTGCTGGTGGTGTCCCCATGTGCCACAACAACATCTCTCCCCACGACCCACACACCCCACCACAACAACCCCTGTGTGATGGTGCTGGTGGTGTCCCCATGTGCCACAACATCTCTACCCACCACTCACATACTCCACCGGCAACAACCCCCAAAGGGGCCTTGCCCCACGGCACCTCAGAGGGAGGCAGGGCCTGCCCGGGCACTCGTGTGACCTGCCATCCCCACAGCCACCCTCCCGTCCCCAGAGGAACTCTTTGTCCTCATGGCCATGCTATCCACCCCCGCCATGGCCACCTTGCTGTCCTCGCCTTGTCATAGTCACTGTGCCCTTCTTATGGCCACCCTGCCACCCTACAGCCACTCTGCCGCCCTCATGTCCACCCTCCCCGTGGCTTCCCTGCCATCCACCCGCTGGGCCCTCGCTGGGCCGTGCTGGGGACCCTGGCCTGGCAGAGGGCCCGCAGGACACAGCGCGTCCCTCACGGACACAGGGGCTCTGTGCCCAGCCTCCGCGCAGGGCGCCGCCGCAGCCTCCACGGCGCCCGGCCCCGCTCACCTCCTCCAGGCTGCTGGCCGTGGCCTTGCAGTGGCCCATGTGGCTGGCGAAGGCTGAGGTGGTGGGCGAGCTGAGGTCCTCCTGCGCCTGCCGCACGAAGTCTCGCACGGAGATGAGGGCCGCCATGGTGCCGCGGCAAGGCGGCTCCGGAAAGGGAAACTGCTGTTGGGAGCCGCCGCCGGCGCTGCTCCCAAGGGGAAGGAAGGGCAGGGGAGCCCCTTGCCCCGCACCCGCCACACGTGCAGCGCCCCGCACGCCTGCCCTGCACGCACACAGCAACCCGGGGGCACCCTGCAGCACAGCGGATTGTTTTTTTTTCTTTTTTTGAGGAAGAATGCAACTGACGCTTCATGTTGAGTCATGGGGAGCCACAGTCTGGTGGCAACATGCAGAACGCAGCTGCAGGCAGTTTCCAAGGCCAGGGATCTGTCCAAGGACATGTGGAGGCCCAGCCTCCAGCTGGGAGCAGCGCTGGTGCTGGGGCACCCGGCAGTGCTGGCGCAGGGTGCTGTTGGTGGCTGCTGACATCCCACGTGAAAGCCACCAGAGCAAGCTCAGAGTCAGGCAGCACCGAGCAGAGCCGTCTTGCTCCCCATGGCCCAGCTCCAGCCAGGTCCTGGTGCGGCAGGAACGGAGCCCAGGGCTGCCAGTGCCCCCCATCTACCACTTCTCTGCCCTCTCTAAATAACTAGGGCACATAGACAGACAAGAAATTGCTATAAAAGTAGTGAGGATCCTGTAGCTCTCAGGTCAGGGAGCTGCTTCACAGCCTGCAGAGTGCACATATCCCACTACTACCAAAAAGCCTGCTTCAAAGTGAATGCTAGGGCTCGTCTCTCTAAAGCTGTGCAGAGGACAGGATGCCCAGGACAGCCTGAGGAGACCACACCGAGGACAAATCCCATGTAATGTACACCAGCCCAGCACGATACAGATTCACACCGACAAGATCCACCACTGTCCCAGAGCTGCGCTACTGCAAAGGGAGGGTGAAAGCACAACAGAGAGGACAGTACAGCCAGGCAGGTCCCGGGCTTGAGAAAGCAGCCCAAAACCCCAAACAAGGTCAAAGAGAACAGGCAAGGAGCTTTTACTCCAGTGTAAATGGAGATCCAAAACAACACTGAGAGCGGATCACAGCTGTGTTTTCCTTCTTTCCTTCACCAAGCAGCAGCACCCCAGGGAGTCCACTTCAAAGTCCCTCCAGAGATGGGACCTCTGGATCTCACCTAGACTAGGACTTTATACAAGACTGCTCTTCCACATACAACATGTAGAGGCTGTTTTGAATTCTTCAGGCAGAGGACTACAACATGCCACCCTGGAACATAACTGGAAGTTGTAGGTATGGGAGGAGATAGCTCTGTATCACCATACTTGCCAGAACTGCTCCCAGTGACAACGGTATGTGGCTAACCTCAGCCATCATGGTTTTCCAGTCCTTCCCTTCCACCTCAGTTCAACGAAGGACAAATTTATTCCAAAGCTGTAACTGGGTCTCCAAGTAGTTTGCCTTGTAAGTTACATCCTTGGTAAGTAACTTAACATCTCATGGGTACTTTGCATGAAACATAACTACCCAAACACAGGTCACTTTTCCAAGCATCTCAAAGATTAGCTGGGCACCTACAAACATTCATTAAACTTCCTCACCCAATCTAGATTATTTCAATAATAGCCATGTCTTTGAGTAGTCCTTTTCAGAGAGAGCATTTATCCATTAATGATCTTCTCACTGATGTATCCAGGCATGGTGTAGATCAAAAGAACCAGAAAGACGGTCAGAACAGCAGCAATGAACAGCACAATGATGTATTTCTTGTACCGCTTCCAGATAAAGAACACAAAGGTTTTCACGGGATTCACAAACCAGTTGAAAGATGTTTTTGGCCGGCTGGAATGAGAGAAAAGAAGAGTTCACCCAAGGGACTCACAGAGTACTTTGTTGTCCCATCTGCTATGGTGCCCCGCCTCCAACCACGGACCACCAGGTCTTTCAGCTACTTGACAAAAGCATCATCCAGGGAGCTGAATGGCCGGTCCTACTCCCTCCTTTAACCAATCCCACTGCCTGAGGGAAGAGAAAGGGGTCTCCTACCTGACACCCCCCTCTCTTCCATACCCAATGCAGTAAGCACAGCTCCTGTGAAAGTGCTAGAGACACTGAGCCTCCAGGACAGCTTGCAGAACAGCTGTTCTGAACTCACACAGCCGTCTGGATATGTTTGCAGGGTGGATTAAACTGGAGCTGCCCTTCATAGGGGCAGTGGTGTGGTAGGGCTGGATTGAGTAATCCACTGAGATCAGCTCTAGCCCAGCTGCAGCCATAACACCTGGCGGGATGAACTTAAGCTCTAGGAACCCACTTGCAGCCCAAGTCTTGCAGAATCCCTTAGCTCATGGCCTCTTGATTCTGCTCTTGGTTCCCTGACAAGTCAATACCTGCTCCCTCTTACCACAAGGCCAACTGCCAGAGAATACAGCTATCCCCACCCTGTCCATTTTAAAGGTGATAAACATGGATACTCACCTGGGCTTTTCCAGAGGTTCAGGTTCTTTTCGGCCCAAACCAACAGGACTTTTCTCAGCCTCCTCCACAGTCAACAACTGCAACTCTGCTTCCACCTTACCCTGGAAGGGGCAACATACCTAAGCCACATGCTTTATGTTGCTTCACTGACCAGGCTGCCAGGTCCCAGTTCCACTGACAGAGGCTCAAGCAATCTGCAGCCATTAGCCACAAGAGATCTCTTATTTCATAACCAGAAGGAACTGCTGCCTGCACAGAACCTGTTTTCCAGGAAGGCTTTATATTTACAATGCACTTTCCAGCTCTCCAGATTTGGCTGTGACACGTAACATGCAAGCAGAAATATTTGCTCTGTCAGGACAGAAGTGAAACAGTGTCTGCTCACCTCTGCCAGCACCGTGTCTTACCGTCAGGAGGTACTTGTTCCCACTGGGGTCTGTGAACTGAACATCTTCTGCTTTGACTGAGCTGCTCCATTTCCTCTTCTTTTTTTTCTTTTTCTTCTGATTGGCCTCCCTCTCCTCTCTCTCTTCATCTTCTTGATCTCTGAGTTTGATGAAGGGCCACCAGCCTCTCATGCGCTTGTTTCGGAAGATGGAGAAGCGAGGTGTGGCATTCTCCTTGGCCATCTTGATGGTGCAATGCTCTGAGCTCTTGGCTGCCCGCACCATGTCATGCAGCTTCAGCTCAATGGATCCTGTAGGCACACAGAAGAAGAGAGCTCCTGGTGAAATTCTGAGGCCAGTCCTACAAACTAGTTGGCCTTGTTCCTGCTTCAGCTGTGCTCCCAACACCACTAACAGGTCCCAGCTGCTACAATGATCTAGCAGACTCAAGTTCCATGTGTGGAACTTGAAGCTCAACAAGGACCAGACTAAGAGTTAGATACTAAGAGGCAGAAGTCACAGCTCTTTCTGTCCATTTTATGATGTAGCCAGTCTAACTTAACTGTGGTACAGCAGGTTTTTGCTTTTTCGCCATGTTCCACCCTGCTCTCCTCACAGGCCCAAGCTCCCCTTTTACTCCAATTCAAACAAACTTTAATAAGGAACGATAAAACCTGGAAAACTCATTGAAAAGTTCAAATCTGCAACATCTGAGGTTCATTGCCGTTCTTGGTCTTGCACCTCTGTTCCCCTTGGAAGAAGCTGCTATCCCAGTTTGGCATTGAGCCCTTGCAGAAAATTAGCCTTACTGAGCTGTACTGACAAAAGAGTGGCCAGTAGTTGAGGGAAGTGGGGTTCCCCTCTGCTCAGCAATGGTGAGACTGTCTCTGTTTTAAGTCCCTAGTACAAGAAAAAATGTCATCGAACTGGAGAGAGTCCAATAGCCCAGATGGGCAGTGCTGGAGAACATGCCATACAAGGATAGGCTGAGAGACTGGAGTTTGCTCAGTCCACAAAAGAGGATAAAGGAGAGATTTTATTGCATCTTCCACATCCTAGAGGGAGCTAGAGAACATCTAGAGCCTCTTCTCAGAGATGCACCATGAAAGGATAGGAACAACTTGTAGCAAGGGAAACTAACTAACTAAGGAAAATAAATCACAATGAGAATGGTGCTGGCCTGGGACAAGTGCCCAGAAGGGTTCTGGGATGGCCGTCCTTGGAGATTATCAAAGCTTACTCAGATTAGGTCTGAAGAATCTGAGCCACTTTCAATCTACCTCTACTTGGAGCAGGATGTCTACAAAAGCCCCTTCCTGCCTAAATGTTTATAAAACAGTATGGTCCAGGAAGCCCTGGGGTAGCTGTCTTATGCTGTCTTCAGTCCCTGTGTACCACTACCAAATAGATCACCATTAGTAGTGCTTCATGGAAATAAAGTACTCTGGAATGAACTATGGAGGGACGATAAATCAAGTGAGCTTTATTAAGTGAGCTTTATTCTGCCTGGGAACGAGCAGGGCAGAGCAGCTCCTTTTTAGCAAGGGAACTGCAAATGCAGTTGTGAAGAAAGTAAGTGAAAGGAAAGACACTGGGCCGGCTGTGAGGAAGGACAACCTAGCAGACCCTAGGGTAACAGGTCCCAAAAAAGGACAAAGAGTCCCTGGCACAAACTTGACAGCACAACACGTGTCTGTAGGGTAGAGGTGCACCACCAGAATTTGCCTATCATTTGCATGGGAAAAGCCAGCCCAGGGGGCTGCTGAGCCAAAGACATGAATCCAGGACTGCTTGTGTCCCTTCTCAAAGAGGTTGGCCCAGTGCAAAATGCTGCAATGTTCATACAGGCTGAGGAAAGGGAGAGACAGACAAGGCCACCCCGGTCCTGGGAGATCACACCATACCTAGAAAGTCATTAGCTGAAATTCTGTCATAATCCCAGACTTGGAGGACCAGGACAGCTGGTTCCCTGAACTCTGATTCCTCCACAGAGAAGACAGAATCCTTCTTCTTGTAGGTGATCTCCTTCTCAGTTGGGAGATAGTTGAAGCGGAAGACGAACCTCCAGTTGAAATTGCCTTCCCCAGTCAAGGAGTTAAAGTGAACATCTGTCTCCTGCTTGTCATGGTCAAGCCCCTTTATCCAACTGGAGGAAGAACTCAGTTATCTCCCATCAAGGCCCAAAGGCAGCACCATAGAGCAGAACAACCGAGGAAACAAACCCCAGTGGGTGGGAGGAAAGGCAAGGGAGACAGCCAAGCTGTACCAACATCTATTCAGCATCTCTGGAGATACAGCAATCAGGTAAGGGATCTGAAGTGGGTCACCTTATGCTGAGGCAAGGAGGAGTAGAGGTTCAAAGGCAGTGAGGGGTACGGGTCAGGGCAAGGAACAGGACAGCCGGGCTCTGGCCTCCCCTGGCTCCCATCAAACCTTTTGACATAGATATCGCTGGAAGGTTCTCCTGTAATTGGGTTGATGTCATCAAGGATCACATCGTCTGTGTTCCAGATAATCACACGCAGCTCATAGCTGTGGGAGGGACCCAGGCATAGTGAGACATGTGCTCTTACTTTCAGTTCCTACCTGGGCAGATCAAGCCCACACCAGCAGAAAAGTAGAATCTGAGCCCACCTACCACAAAGGGCCCATGGGAGCCTACCTAGGGCTCCTTCGGTTCAGGTGGGCCAGAGGAGTCTCACACAAAGCCTTTAATGCAGGGCTACAACCCCACAGGTCCAAACACCAACAATCCAAACAAGCTAGCACAGACCTGCCAGCATGTGCAGGACTCTGCCCCACATCCTGCCAGGCACAACAAGGGACAGAGACCCTCCACATGAGCTCTCCAGACCCAGTCCTGCTCCCATGAATGTTACCTGATTGGCAGTCGCGGCTTAATATTGACAGGAGGTGGTGCAGGGACGTCATTTGGAAACATGTCAATCCACATGTGCAAGGAACCCTGACAAGATGACAAGAGAAGACAGAGTGACATTTCAAGGGACAGACCACCTCTTAGCTCTTCAAGGAGCAGGGACTCCAGCAAGTGCAAAGTTCTTGGCAAAAGGCCATGAGCTCAGCTCCATTCAACACCAGCTGTACTTTAACTAGCCATCTAGTTAACTAGCTGAAGTCCCAGCACTTCAGTTCCATGTACCTGGATTTTAGATAGGACTCAAAAATATTAAGAATAAAAAAAAGCTTATTCCTCACCACCCAACCAAGAAAACAATTTAAAAAAAAAAAAAGAAAAGATTTTAGCTGAATTGAATCTATTTCAAACACAAGCAGACATCTCACTCCAATTTAACAACACACCAAGATGCAACATTTTAGCATAAGTGAGAAAAGTAAGACGACAGGTTTGATCCTCCCCATATGCATTTCCTCTGCTGACCAACACCAGTGTGTTTGCAGAGTTCTGATTTGTGACAGATCTGTGGTACTCAAGGGAACAAGAGATGTTAGGGCAGGATGCTGAGATGGTGAGCTCAAATTGCTACACTGCATAAAACCGAGAAAGACTGTTTCTCCTCCAAGCAGCAGTTGCATCATGTCCCTGGAGCATCCTGGGCCTGCAAGGGACAATCCCCAGATGATCATCTGGCAAAACATCCCAATTTTCCAAGCTGGGAATCACACATCCACCCTGGCTCCAGGGCAAATCTGTCACCAAACAGACCATCTCAGCACTCCAGCTTCAGATGCTTTTCAGGGGACAAGCCCTGGGCCAAGGTTCAACACACAGCTCTTGCCATTGATAGACTCTTGGAGCTGCTCTTTGGCCTCTCTGCGGACACTACTGTCCCTGTGACATTCAGTTCACAGGTTGAGAACTGGTTTTGCCATTTGAATATTCAGCAACTGATAGTTTTACAAGGAAGCCAGGATCCAGACCACATGCTCTCAGGTCAAAGGCACTGGCAGAGCTGCTGAGGTCCTGTCTGGGGTGAGTGGAAAGACCAATAGTGCTGTCCAGATGTCCTTGCACCTTGTCTTGGGTGCAAGAAACCACCAAGGGAGCAGAACAGAGTACTTACAGGGGAGTAAGGAAGCAGTGATAGGGAACAAAGTGAAAGAACAAGCAAGGCAGTAAGGCTCAACTTAAAATAGAGGTTGGGAGGCTGCTGCTAGTGACAGCCAAGGAAGCAGGTACCATCACCAAGCACCACAGTTGTATAGCCCAGAAGACAGAGCAGGTCCCTTGCCACATACAGTTTCCTCATCAGAACAGGACCCTGTGACCTGAGGAGACAGAAAGGATCCTGGGCCAGCAGCCTGGCGGCAACAGCATCAATGGACAGAGGTCCCTTGAAGGAAGGGTGCATAGGAGCATAGGTCAGAGAGTGGATCCAAGCAAAGGATACTCACGACAAATGCTCCCTAGCAGGGCGAGCTCTACAGAGACAGAAGTAACCTGCAGGGTTCACAGGCAGGAGGAGACAAGGGACAACAGAGATTGGGCCAAGGGACTGGGGACCAGCTGCACAGAAGGTTTCTCCCCACATTAATGTTTAGATTGGGCAAGGACACATCTCACCTGCACAAGCCCAGGGTTCTCTGGGTTGTAAAGGGACCGAACCTCCACATGCTCTGGTACTAACTTGTATCCGCATCCTTGCATCTCTTCCCAGTGTTGCAGGACATACAAAGCCTTATGTTCATCAAGTGCTGACCAGCTCTCATTTGCCACTCCTCTCTCATTCCTCACAAAGGCCTCTGAAGCAGAACAAAGCAAGTTAGAAGATGAGGACATCTGTTCAGCCAGAGCCACTTCACACATGAGTTGCAGATACAAGGAGGAGAAGGCAGTAGACTGGGTAAGCACCTTACTAGAAAGAAAAAACAGGGAGAAGTAGAAGGGCAAAGATAAAGGGAAAGTGTGCAGTATGGTGCATCTTTGAGGAAAACAGTGATGAACCTCAGGGCCAGGTGAGACAACTGTGAAGCATTCCCCAGCACCAGCTTCAGTTCAAGAGACTGCAGCCTCATTTGAACCAGAGCCACCCACTGTCAACTGTAAGAACCAGCTGGGCTTCAACACACCCCTGGACATTAGAGACAAAAGTGCTTAAAGGATCAACCTCCCTGTCAAGGCCCAAGCATTGCAGGGGTGCAGCAGAAGCATGCAACTAGTCAGTGGAAAGCTGAGGAACAGTAGCACTGAAATGGGCAGGAGAGAAAGTTGGGAGGATATGTGGGATGCCTCATCTCTGGGAAAGATGGGCAGCACTACTTTACAGGATTCAGTCATCCATAAGCAGGACAAGTCTTCTTCATCCTTCACCAGCACACGACCACCATATACCTAGATAGGACCAGAGTGTACCACCAAGCAACAAAACATCACTGGGCCTGGAGAGTGCTGAGCATGTTGTGGGTGCTCCTCACAGCAACCCAGAAACCCTGGAGCCTACAAGGCAAAGAGTCAGAGCCAATGGCCCAACTGGCCTCCCTCTATGAGGAGAAGAGGCTGGTGGGTTCATCAGCTTATTCACTGCTGAGCACAGAAGGCATTTAAGGGAGCGCTAGAGGTTCTCAGTGTGTTCTGCACCTTCAGGAAAAGCTTCTGGAGGGATCTTGAAGACCTGGTTGTTCACTTTAACTTCCTCCTGTCTGTATTCTGCTGCAGGGAGTGAGTTCTTCTTGCATAAACTATCCAAGATCTGTGTAGGCTTGAAAGCATCTCGCCACATGTTATAGCCACTTCTGCAGGGAAGAGAGAATGTCTTCATTTTAGACATAACAAATATTCCCCATAGAGGGTTTGTTTGCAAAAACGTGCCCAAAGACCAAGTACAATATGCCCCATGCCTGCCAGCACTTCAGCTGCTTCATTGTCTTATGGTGGGTCCACTGCAGGAGGACCTCCAAAAAAATAGGTCTAAGTTTTGATGGTGTACAACAGCCATTAAAAATAGTGATAACAGGTCTAAATTTACTCCAAATATGAGTGATCCCTCACTTGCTTGTCTAGTGAAATGAGGTGCATGCAACTTTGCTGTCAGAAGTCTGCCAATCAGTCTCCCAGCTCTCCCACTTATTTTCCATTTGTTGGGCAAGTTCCAATAAAAATTGATAAACAAATCTCAGTTGTATTTTGTTCAATAGGTACCGTGAGAAAAACTTTCTGGATAGAGATGGGAGACTTAAGTTAGCATTTCCTTGGAAGGAAAAGCTGCAATATTTTATTCTACTCAGCTATTTTATTAGACCCAAGAGGATCCATATGGGATAAAACCAAAGGAAAAAAGACATCACAAGTCTTGGCGCTCACAGAACTAGCCACTGCTAGAGAAAAGAGATCAAAATTACATTCATGTCAAGTAAGCATTTTTCTCCACAACTCAGCATTGTGAGAGAATATTTTGCTATTACATGCAAAATACATTAGTCCACAGTGGTATTAGAGCTATCACAGGAAGCTGGTATGAGCCAAAAGCACTAAAGGAGGTGGAGTTACCCATACAACACATGAATGTCTACTCAAAGGATAGCATGGATAAAAGTTTGGAAGAGCAGCCTGCATAACAGCCTCAGCAAACCTCCTGACCTGGAATATTTGGCTGCTAAGTATCTTAGTGGAGATGAATGTCTGCTCTGTCCTCCTCTGTGAATCCACTTACAGATGACTTATTATTCCTCCTCTTGAGGAGGCTGCGGATAAGTTTTCCTTATCTGGGAAGATTGCAGGGGTCAGCACAGCTGGAGTGCCAGAACCCATTCCCTGGAAAAACCACCTTCCTGGATCTTTGTCTTGAGTTAGCACTGCTAGTCTCATTTTAAAGTTACTCTGCTTTGTTCCAAATTAACAATGGTATTTGGAGTTTGGCTCTAAGATGCACTGAGCAGACTGCAAGTAGCTCCTACCACTCACTCAGCCCTTCTCTTAGCTGTTATCCTCACTGCACAAGGACAACAGATGTGCCAAGCTGTCTTGAAATATGCTGCAATTTTCAGCCCAAGGTAAATATAGTCTCTCAGAACCCTCAATGAAATAAGGCTCAATCCTGCACCTATGGACATGAAAAACAGGATGGAAAAAACAGGAGGAAGCAGAACACAGCCAGAAAGACCTATCACCTACTCCAGTTTCCTGGAGTGCCTCTACTCCAGCACATGCTCCAGGTAATTGCAATGCAATTGCTGCTTCACTCCATTTGCAGTAGCCTATGGCCTGCACTGAAAGGGCCCTGCTCCTGCCTTGCACATTGGTTTTCACTGCTCAAAGGGACATTGAATCTGATTGATAGAGTCAGACCATGGTTGATTCAAAAGTCTCTAAATAGTTTGTAATGCAGTGTTAACATTTGCAATGTAAGATTAGCAGAGATCCGTCCTGCCAGTCTGAAAGCAACCTAAACAACAAGCAAGAGGAACAAGCCTCATGGTTCTAACATGTCACTCCAGTACTTACGTGTCATACTGTGAAGCCACGCCGCAGTTGGCCCTGTGCTTGCTGTAGAATCGGTTCTCCAAATCAATCTTGGTCTCCCCAATCAAATCATCTGATCCAAATAGGTCATGGTCAAATACCGCTACAGTGAGTTCTGATTCCATGGGAAAGGAGACCGTCAGCTCCACAACTCTGGATAGAAGTAGATGGGGAAAAATGTGACTAGCAAAGAAGAAGGAAATGAACCATATGCTCTGTTTTGATCATTTTACACGTTTAAGAATTGTATCCTGACCCAAGGGACTCTGATAGAAATTTCCTTTCCATAAGTTCAGGGTATGAATTTCTGAGGTCGTCTGTTCAAAATGAGAGTTTTTGTTTGGTTGGTTGGGTTTTTTTTTAAATTCAAAAGCATATTCTCCTGCATAGAGATCCTGCATGGAGAAATAGTTCTCCAAAGCTCTATTGCTACTTGTCTTCCTGCTTTGGTAAATCAAGCCCTTGAAATTGCTTCCCCCAGCCCAAACACTTAGGGCTCCTCTGACAGCCAGACACTGGAGACATGCTTATGATCTGTGTGTTACAGAACAGGATTCTCCAGAAAAGAAAAAACAAGCATTGAAGACCCCACATGAGGGGCCACAGTGTGAGCCCTAGATTTGCATTCCCATTCAACACACTAAAAGAAAATCTGCATACTCGCCGAATACAGGATTGAGCTGTTTTGGGATGTATCTCTCCTTTGTGTCCTTGCGCTCTTGCCCCACTGTCACCACCACGTAAGGGTCTGCCTTGCCATTGGGGTCTGCTGGAGACAGGTTTGTAGCCTGGAATACACAAGAGGTTCTGCAATATCTGCACAGAGCAATGTGCACAGGCCACCCTGCATAGGCCTGAGACCTCCAAGGCCAGTGGTTGGATCTGGCCAACAGTTGTCCCAGCAAGGAATCTGACATTTGTTGCAGTCAAAAGGCCACCAATGTTTCTAATTGTTATCCTGTCTACTTGCTCCCCAGTTCACTATCTCAAGGCAGAAGAGGGAAGCTGAGAAGTACTTAGCCTGAATTTTCAGCAAGCCCTGAAGCTACAACACCTGGGGAACTCTCAATTTCTTTCCATGGACAAGACATGAATGTCAGCTCTTGCCGTAGCTCTGTCAAGCCTTTCACAGGGGCCACTGGTCACTTTACCCAAGTGAAAAATGGCAGGAGAGTCTTAGGTAAAGACAGACTTCCAGGTATTATTGCCACCACTACAAGAGACTTACCTTAACAATATAAACTCTTACAAGAACTTTGATGGGTCTGTTCCTTGGAATGCCCTGGGAGATTCTGTGCTCTGTGCCAGCTTCCTCAGTAGGGTAGACATGGAAGGAGCCCTGCAGAAAAGATACTGTGGGTAACAACAAGATACAGAAGAAAACATCTTAGAAAACCTCTCATACTGAGAAATCAGAGTCATTGTGCCATGTGAACCACGGGTACCCTGTGCTCATCGTGACATCTCTATCCAAAGACATCAAGGTCCACATGGGCTAAGTATTCACTACTAGCAGGTTATCCTGCAAGCCCTCAGACCACTGTCAGCACCAGGAGAACTTAGCATCTCTAAGCACCTGTCTGGATTGCCCAAGGAATGGATTTTTTTTTAAGCAACTTCTTAACTCACATTCTGTAGCTGTATTTTAGGTTCTTCAAAAAGACCCTAAATTATGCTTTTTGTAGAAAAGTTTTACTAATTTTAAAGCAAGTAAAGTACTAACACTTAGCTGACTACTGAATGTACTCAGGAGCCCCGCTAGGACAAGAGTCCCTTAATGCTTTCTGAGAGCAGAAAAATCTAAATCAGGTGCATTTATCCACTAACAAAGGATCTCAGCACACAACGTAGCAGTACCTGACAGTACCCTGGCTATATCTCACTGCACCTTCACATCACCTTGTCACACCTGCCCTTTCCCAAGGTTTTGCTGGTGTCTGAATGCTGAGATACAGGCTGCCCTAAAGATTTTCTTTCATGTGTGGTGGTACAAACACCATTCAAATGGTATAATACCTTGTACTTCCCCACAAAACGTTCATCCTCGTTCCCATCTTCATCTTCATTTGTTCTGCCACGATGGAGGAGAAAGATACAGAGCCAGTCTTCAAAATTATCAAATTAACTTTCCAGCTCGGAGTTGTAGATCTGAAACAAACA
>JAVCKT010015222.1:0-39498 GCA_032273925.1 Rhynchotus rufescens
GGGCCCGGCTCCTCGGTAAGAGGGGACGCGCTGCGGGGAGCCCCGGGGGCCGCGGGGCGGCGCGGGGCCCGGCTGCGGACAGGCGGCGGGTGCCGCGTTGCTGCTGCCCGGGCAGGAAGCCGGCGGGGACGGGAGCGCGGCTGGCGGCGCCGCCCGTGCCCCGCTCAGCGCCCCGCTCTCCGCAGGCCCGCGTGCAGCCCGGAGCAGCGGGAACGCGCGGAGCCCTCCGCCCAGGACGGGTGTGAAGGGCCGCCCCGAGACTTCCTCGGCCTCCTCAGGTACGTGGGGCCTGCTCGTGCTAGGGTGAGGAGGGAGCAAGGCGGCCAGTCCCCCTTCCACCATGTCGAGCCGGCCTCGAGCCTGCAGCCCGGCGCGCCTGCCTCTTCCTGGGCCCCTTGGGGCTTCTCTTCTGGATGAGCTGTCCCAGAGGGTGTAAATACGGAGAGTTTCCTCCAAGGAAGCCCTTCCTTGCTGGGATGCCCCCTGAGCAAGGAGGAACTGGGGGTGACGGCTCTTGGGCACTCAGTTTCACGCACCCTGTTTTAGGGTGAATATCAGAGCTGAGCACGTGCTGCTCCCGCCTGCCCCCCCATTGTGCCCGTGGGATGTTTGCAGTCCCCGGAACAGAAACAAGGGCCAAACTTAAACCTATAGCTGCACCGAAACCACCACCTCTGTGTGGCTTGGTCTGCCGGCAGACACTCAAAACCAAAACTCCCGAACAAGCTCTTCCCAAGGGATGTGACGAGCAGGGCAGACTGGGTGTCAAGTGACACACTCTGTAGTCCCTTCCCTGATGCCCCATGTGCCTCCTGTGTGTTTTCTGTGCTATTCTTGTCTGTTTCTGCGGCAAGAAGACGTAATGAGCTCGTTTAGGGCTTGCAAGTGTGCCTGTAACATATGTCACAGGCAGAATTTTTCAGTTGTCATTTAACAGTGTTGCCACAAATTCTGTTTTGTTGAATAATTTTCTTTTTAGGTTTCAATAAGGTAAATGGGTTTCCCTTTTTGTCCCTCTTGCATAGCCCATCTCTGAGTCAACACCTGAGAATAATCTCCAGAATTGTGTGATACTTGGGTTGCCTTAGTTCTTTGCTTATTATATGTATTGTTTTATATGCATTGATATTCTTAATGCTTATTTTTTTTTTACATGTTTGAAGCTATATGACTAGGAAAATGATTGCCCAAGTAGTGTAAAAAGAACCTCCTTTTCTCCTGTTTTGATTTGCAGGGGCCCTTAATGCACTGGTAGGATTCTTCTGAAGAATATGCATTGGTTGCTAATGTCGTATTTCCTAAGAGCTGCTATTTTTGCTCAGTGTCCTTTGCTAATGGTCAGCACAGAGCAGCAACTGAAGAGGGAGCATGTGCAACAGTGTCTTCCCACTAGCGCTTTGATGCATGTTTCAAAGTTGCAAAAACTGGAAGTGCTGCCAGTTTGGAGGTTGAAACTCTTTTTCATTTTTGTTTGGTAAGGAGTGATATTCCCAGCTTTCTTATCTACCTTGATCGACAGGTCTGTGGCTGCGTGACCACAGTGGGTGAAGCTGAGCTATGGCAGGTACCTCTGAAACAAGCCCCTGTCCCACACATGTGACATTAGCATTGGCTGCCTGCAGAGACCAGTCTTAGTTGCTTGTGGTTTGGCTCAGGATTCTCCAGTTTGGTAATTCAGATGTTCATGGGTCATGTTTGCCCTAACTGGCTGCTTTCACTTGATCTGTCTTGTTTGGTTCTCATCATCTGTGATATCAAACTGCAGAATTCAGAGCTGTGCTGAAACGTTGCACTTCTTGTGCCAACATGGACCGTGCTCTTTTATTTCCATCTGCTGTTTTCTAGGGATCCCTGCTTGTGGGATTAGAATACAGAGCTGTCTGCACAGGCAGACAGAGTCCTGTTTGTTTTGCAAGGGTTTTCTGATTCATGGGAGGAAGCCAGGGTGTTGTGAATGTGCTCACAGGGAGACCAACGCGAGCTCTGTGCATTCTCACTGGAAGCTCTGCTTTGGGTGCCCCGTTGGTCTTGTGTAGTTTTTGTTATTGAGTTTCTTGTTTTTCTTCCCCTAATTTGCTCCTCCCATTGCTTAACGTATGATCAGATCAATTCATGTTACTGGCTCACATTGTTCCTTCTCCTATACCTTAATAAAGCATCTAATTACTATGCTGCTCAAATGGTCATATTTTAAGGTTACCATTAGCGGGAAAGAAAATCCCCTTGGATTTTTGTTCTGTTTTTCCTCCGCCCTCTCTTAGCCTTTCAGTGGAATATCCTTTTCATTGGGAAAAGTATGTTTCTAGGGCAAGTAGCACCTCACCCAGACTGGGAAACCTATTTTACCTTTCCTGATTCTTTTGCATGTTTCTTTTTTTCTGGAACTTGCAGGGCTTAATGGAATAAAGATTATACTTCTCCTTCATGCCCAATGTGAATACAGAGCCTTTGGTTACCAGTCCTGAGCCAGTAACATCAACATGTCACCAGAAAAGTGATAGTGGTTCTTGGTTGCAGGAGGGGAAGGAGTTGCTCAGCTCTTGGAGTTTTCTCATGCCACAGAGATCTTTGGTGGAGAGCATGGAAAATATAAAAGACCATTGTCTCTCAACAAGTGAAAAATGTCCCTGCTTCAGCTGTAGCAAGTGAGCACTTAAACTGCTCCTGGAGTGTCTTTTTCTTAAGCTGGAATGTGATGTAAACACAACTCTGAAAATTGACAAAATGACTCTGCCATTGACAAAAAGTGGGTTCTGATCTTCCCCAGCTACTAAGCTTTTGAGGGCTCCAGGCTCTAATCTGCAAGCTGTCAGAGCCAATTAAAGCCAGTGGCTGGCGCTGATATGTTTGTCTCCCTTCTGAAAAGAACACAGTTCATCCAAAGCCGGAAGGAATCTTCATCAGGATTCTGAACAATTACTTTATGGGATGTAATAAAGGAGAGTTCACCAGATTCCCACTCTAGATTTTTGCTTGTAGTTCTTAATTCTCCAGTGACTTGATGAACACTGATCCCGCACATGTAAACTACAAAGCTTTTTGCTCTCAGTAAAAGTTAGTAGAGAGGACTAGATTTTTTTGCAGAATTTGACAACTGTTGTCTTGGAAATCTTAATTCCAGCTAGACCCGAGCTGGCAAATGCTCTTGCACCTTCCTGTGGGATACCACAGCTTCTGCTGTGGGAAGCCTGGCAGCTGTTTATTTTTGGTTGACCAGTGCTGTTTCCTGAAGGTCCTGTTTGCATTTGACCTGGCTGCAGCAAACATTGACAGGTTGTGCAACCCAGTTTAATGGATGAGACCCATGAAATAATCAGCGCTGAACTGACTCATTAAAAATGCTTTGCTTACCAGGAGCACAGATACAGCAGTGGAGATGATCTACGATCCGTTTTTTGCACTTCTTTTATTGCTTGTCACTAACAGTGATCCTCTTTTGGTGCGTAGAGCTTGGTGGCAAAAGCAGTTTGGACTGAGGTAGAGCAGATGAGTACTCGGTTCTGGAAGCAAGTTCATTTTCTGCATCTCTTGTCATCCCAGGTGACTGGAAGTTGTTTCAGCAGTAACTCTAGGCTGAATTAAAAATCCCCATATAGACTATCACAAAAGAACATGATATTCCTGACTCTTTTGCCTCCAGCATCTTGGTCTATTTGGAATTTCTCCCAATGACAAAACTTGAGCATGCGGCTAAAATTGGCTTATTTGGCTTTGTGCAGATCAAGACAGAGGGAGAAAGTGGCGAGACACAAGTTCAGTGTCTGGGTTTTGTTTAGCAAGTCTTGTACCTCGGGGAGGCTGCAGCGGTTGCTGATTGTGAGATCTAAATGTTGTCGCCATCTGACACCAACTTTTGCCTTTAAACATCTCTCCTTGAAAGGCCAGGTGATAGTTCAGGGGCCTCTTGCACCCCTGCAGAGAAAAGGCAGGGAATCCTCCACGTTGAGATGATGGTGAGAGGCTCAACTGGCCCCCGACCGTGCCCCCTGGCCGCTGCTGTCTCCACTTGGGAGCTTCTTCGCGTGTCCCAGCCCGCGTGGGTTTTCCCGGCCATGCCTGCAGAGGAGGGAGTCTGCTGGGAAATGAAATCAGCAGCTGAATCCAAAGGGAATCTCAAATGAAAGCACTGCCCAGCCAGCTTTGAGAAACAAAGATGCTGTGGAGTCCCCAAAGGTAACTGTCCTTTGCTGGTGCTCTCCTGAGAGAGGTGTTTAGAAGCCACGGTGACAAGTAGCATGGAAAGCCTGAAGCTACAGAAATCAGACCCTTCCTGCATTCTAGAAACCTGGTTCTGCACTAACCTACTCCTCCTTATATTTAAAATGGGATGTTTGGCTGGGGGAAAGGTATATTTTTAGGCTTCAGCTGTTTTATGGGTAGATATTAGTGCTAGCAACATGACACAAAGATATTCCTAATGACACATGTGAATGGGCAGCTTGTCCACCTTGCATGGAGCTGCCAGCCAGGCCATGACCGTCTGTGCAGCTTCTCCCACGGTTGTGGCCATGGGACATCCCTGCAGATCTGGCTCCGATCCCGCACCAGCTGCCGTGGAGGAGACCCCAAATTCTCCCTGAGCCCAGCCCAGACTGCAGTCCTGCCCTTACTTCCTCCCCGGCATCTTTCTCTCATACCCTCATACCCTTTTGGATATTTTACAGGAATTATTGTGCCGCGGAGTGCTCAGATTAGTTTGCATCCCCTTCCTATTTGTAGTGAAGCTGTGAATGTCCCTGTTTTGTATAAAGTGCAGAGGCATCTGCATGGCAGGCTAGGCCTCTTACGTAGCTACATCAATCAAGGGGGGAAAGAAAAGCTGAAGTTTCATTTTAATTATCACTTATTTTTTGTGAGGTTGGAGTTAAATTAGCCTTGGACACTTGAAGAGAAGAGGCTTCCAATTAGCTTGATAGAAGCAGTTGTTTAAAAATACCAGCTGGACTGTAATTAAGGTTTAATCTAAATAGGAAAAAAAACCTTTTAATTTTTTTTTTTCTTGTTGTTCTCAAGGCTTTGGGGTGTTGGGTTATCACTTTGAATGAAGTGATGATGAAGTCAGAAGTCACTTCAGAGGAGCTGGGTTCTGATCTCTGGGTTGGTGCACACTGTTTTATCGGGAGTTGCAGGTCATTCCTCCGCAATGTGGTCTCTTTGCAGTATCTCTTTTCACTTTGCTTACCCTAGAATTGGGTAATGAGCTGCAGTTTGAGGGGTTTTCTTTTTCCTTTTGGGAAATGTGCAATACCCAGAACATGCCGGCCCTGCGTGTTCAGCGTGGCTCGTGCACCACGGTATGAGCTGAAACGGTCTCCACTTTTCTTGCCGTAAGGCTGCAGCTGGGATCTGCCGTGTGACATTAACTGCACATGGTCTCTCCAGGTGTGCCAAGCATGCAGCTGATGCTGAGAACGGTGCCCGTCGCCAGCAGCCCCTCCACAAAGGGCTTTTGAGGACACAGCGATGGACCCGGACATCAATGCCAGCATGCAGGTCGGGATGCGGGTGGTCCGGGGAGTGGACTGGAAATGGGGCAACCAGGACAGTGGCGAAGGCAACGTGGGCACCGTGGTTGAGATCGGTCGGACCGGCAGCCCAACCACTCCGGATAAGACGGTGGTGGTGCAGTGGGATCAAGGCAACAGGACCAACTATCGGACGGGCTTCCAAGGAGCTTACGACCTTCTCCTGTACGATAATGCGCAGATAGGTAGGTACGGCGCGAAGGGACACGCAGCATCTGCTGCTGCAGAGCAGTCTCCTTTGGCATGTCTAACACCTGCTTCACCTGCCACCTCCTAGGTGAAATCATAGAATCAAAGAATGTTTAAGGTTGGAAGGGACCTCCAGAGATCATCTAGTGCATACACAGGGTCACCTAGAGCACGGGGCACAGGCTGCATCCAAGCAGGTTTGGAAGATCTCCAGAGAAGGAGACCCCACAACTTCAGACCTGAGCATGTGTTGCCATATGCTATTACATGTCTTAATATATTTTAGATATACACTTACCACTTTAATTTCACTAATTATTCATAAATATATATTAAAGATATACACACATACATTTTACATAGCCAATGTATTTGTGTATATATGCATTTTTTAATATATATACACATTATATATATATATATATATATATATATAAATAAAACACTTCTTTTTACTAAAAAAGGCTAAAGATAATTTCTCACAACCAGCTTTCAACTCTCCTGCCCGTATGAACAGTCTTTAACCACCAGCTCTCTTCTCTGCTGTGATGGACAGGATTGCTCAGTGTCTTTGACATGAGTGTGAGCACGCAGTTCCTCACTTGTTGCAGACCTTGCAAACACTCATTTCCTTCTTTTTCTGGCCCATCATCCTAATTCCACACGTGGTTTTTGTGCCTTGAGATGCACTGTGCTGAAAGCAGATAGGATTATGCTCCTTTTGAAAAGAGAAAGGAGAGGACAGCATAATGGCAAGTGAAAAATATCACACATCCAGGCCCTAGTGAACGTGGAGCATCTTTCTATCCTCATGAGTGTGAGCTGATCCAGGGCAGCAATAGGCACTTGCCTTTGAGTAGCGCTGAGAAGCTCTAGTTACTGTTCAAAAAGCACCCTGGGACCCCAGACTAGGTAAGTGCCAACTGCTTCTTGGTAAGGAAATCCCAGGAGATAGGAGCAATCTTAATTGCTGCATGGGTAGAATAAATTGCTTTTTTTTGCCTCCTTGAAATGAATTCCTGTGAATTCCTTTCGTTCAAACAAGTTTTTTCCTGAACAAAGTCCCACAGTGGCACTGGGGAGCCTGCAATGGAGAACGGGGGGCACCTTTATAAGCCCCCCCCTTTATAAGCACCTTTCTAAGCTGGTCACACAAGCCACAGATCAGAGGCAAAGGACTCCTGGCCTGGCAGCACCGCCACCCCCGGCTAAGCTGGGGAGACCTGTTCATCTTCCCAGGCATGGGAGGACTGGACACCGAGTCACACTGGGTTCTTTCCTGGAACACAGACCGGGGTTGAACTCCAAGGACACCTTTGCTTTTGCTTTCTGTCCTTGCCAGGGTGCCAGGCACAGCAGGGCGGCTCCAGAGGTGCCTCCAGAGGTGACACTTTCACCCTTCCCTGGCCATGCAGCATCTCGCAGCATCAGCCCTGACATCCCAGCTGGGCGCCCAGCATTTCCAGGCCAAGCTGCAGCTCCGTACAGGAAGCAGGGGAAGGTTTATGAAGGAACGTGGTTACTTACCCACGCATTGCAAAGCCCTGCAGAGAGCTCCCTCCATCAGGTAGGGAAGCAGCGAGTACCGTTATTTGCAAGATAACATCCTGCTTATCCAAAACATCCATTTTTTTTTGGATGCATCCATAAAAGCATCCATAAAATTATTCATTTTATCATATGCTTTTATTAGTGAGCGGCTTTTCCCTTGCTGGGGGTAGCAATAGAAAACGTCTCACGTCGTAACGAGTCCTACTGCAACTCCATTCTGCCCTTGGCAAAAGGCCATTACGCAGCAGAAACATGTAATCATCCTAAAAATGCATAATGGCATGGAAAAGGGACAAGTAGTTTCTTGAAATATTGTTTGTAAAAGGCCTAATTTATAATGGGGATTGTTTGTGTTAGGGCCTTTTGGCACGTATGGTTAACAAGAACTTGCTGTTCGGCTGCCAGGGCGTTTAATCAAGAGGGCCTTGTGCCGGCCCCGCCGATAGGGCCGGGGGAACAACGGAGGCTTTTTCCCCAAAACTGCCCCATGGTGATGGATAGAGCGCCCGGTTATTCCGTCTGTCGCCGGGCGACGCCTCTGGGTCGGGCGCTCACCTGTCCGGAGCGCCGGATCAGCGCGGGAGGAGGAGCGTCCCGCAGGGCGGCGAGGATCCGAGGATCCCTGCAGTCGGAACGGCCCCGCTCGCTCTGGCTGCGCTTCTCCCGGCGGACGCCCTGCAGCTCCACGGCCCCTCCAAGCCTCTGCCTTCCTCCTGGGCAGGAGCTGTGCTGAGTTTTACCGATAGTTTTACCAAAAGCAAAATAACTGTCGTAACGAAATTTGTGCCCTGATTTGGATAGCTTGAGCATGTGAATCCCACATGCAGGGAGGTAATTCAAAGGATTTCTGCCTTTTGGGGAGGGGGCTGCTGAGTCTAGGTCTATCCTCCCTAGCAGGGAGAAACCAGAGCCCTTCTTGGTCTCCTGCGAGGCCGTGTTTGCACAGTGCCCGCTGCTCCTGAGGAACGACCTGCTTCCTTCCATAGCCAAATAAAATGATCCCTTTGGTTATTTATAGCCCTCCTGGCCCAAAGACATCACCTGGCTCTCTACCACAAGCGCGGCGGGGCTGTTGCTATATTCAAAAAAAGGTAATTACGGGGTACGCCCGCCAGCGTCTGCAGCCCAAGCTGCGCGAGCGCCCCGGGAGCTGCGCGGCCCCGGCGCCCGCCCGCAATGCCCTTGGCACAGGAGCCCCCTGCCCGGGCCCCGGCCTGTCCCCAAGCACAATCCTGCTGTCCTCGAGGCCTGGATGTGGGGGAAGGTCCCCCATGGAACACGGGATGGGTGAGTCCCTGCCGTGAGCACCTTGCTGGGGACTCCAGCTCTGCGCTTGGGTGGGAGCAGAGTGGGGCTAAATGGAGACTAATGCATTTCCAGCATTGCCTTCCCGGGAGCCTGGGGCAGCCACACAAGGAGCCAAGGAGAGGTGAAGGATTGAGGAAAGGGAAAAAAACCCTATTGCTTGAGGCACATGAGTTCTGTCTGAGAGGAAACTCCGAGGAGCTCTGGGGGAGGGAGAAGTCTTCCCGATGACGGATCGCTCACCAGCCGTGCACAGTCCTTCCCGGCCACACTGTCTACAGGTGGGTTCGCCTCTGAGCCCAGGGCAAAACCCTCTTGGAACTACCCCCGGTGGCTGCCCCGCAGGCGGGCCTGGCTGGCCTTGAATGCACAGCGCGCTGGTCACGCGCGCCGCCCCGCTGGGGACATCTCCACGCGCACTCGTCTGCCCCGCGCCACGGGCAGCTCAGGGACCATCTTCCTGCAGCTGCCGCCTCGCTGACGGAAACAAACACAAGAGCTGGGGAGGTTCTCCGGACCCAGCAGTGCCAGTGCAGCCACAGAGGGGCTGGAAGGCAGAACTCTGGTCCTTTTTCAGCTCCTAACGAGCTCTTCCTCCTGCCCAGGCAAATCGGAGCCCCCTCCGCGACGCTCGGCCTGCCGAGCTCCTGCACCTTGGCAGCCGGCAGAACTTGCAGCTTGATTCTGCGACTCTTAGAGGAAAAGGGTCACGAGACGAAACGCCCAGATGTTCCCTGGACCTCCCATTCGTGTCCAAGGCACTCCTTGGGCGCCATTCCCGCTGCTGGCTTCAAGCGTGCAGGCCCCTGCCGCCCCTCCACAGGGCTATTCCCACAGGCTTCCTGCCACTTCCATGGGACCTCTCCAACGCAGTATCCGCAGTGCCACCTTCTGGCCTGTGACACGAATCCCAGCGCCCAGACACGGCCCTGCTCCCACTCGGGCTGCCAGGGCGCCTGTCCCCAGCAGGACTGGCTCTCGTGCCAGGGTTGACGTGGTGCCCACGGAAGGGCAGCCGCGTGGCGTCACCTCACCGTGTTCAAGAGCTCAAGCCACCGTGGTCCTCGCGTGCTCCAGGCCACGGCCGGCTTGCCCGAGCGCTTCGAGGGCTTCTCGCCTCCGTGCACCAGCAGGTGCCTTTCTCATGAGGGGCATCTCAGATTTGTGTCCTCGAGCGCTGCGAGAAGTGTCACCAAGCGAGGGGCGACCCCGCTGCCACACGCGTCCGCGTGAGATGTTCGCTGCGCTTCCAGCTTCATTCTCCGCGACATTATTTACAGCCGTCCTGCAAAACTAAGTGCTTCATGGAGCTTCTCTGTGGGTTTTAGCCACATGGAACAAATGTGATTTCCTGATGCTTGTATCCCACTGGCAGCATTTCAGCAATTCCAACGCAAGGACTTAATTCTCATTCGTTACAAGACCCTTCACCCTGCCGCCAGTGGTTAAAGGGGCCTTGATCTCTGGCTGTATTTTATTTTTCACTGACCTCAAGAACTTTTTCCAGCATCTGAGCTGGTATAAAAGAGAGAGAGGCAGTTTGGGCACTGGGCAGGGCCAGTTTGCAGCCCATAAGGCAGAGGTTTCGCGCCGCCACCAGCTCTGCTGCGCTGGGAGGTCTCAGCTGCACTGCCCTTGCCCTGCAAGCTCCCTGCAGCGCCATGTGGGGGTAACAGGGACAGACCCAGCACCAGCAGAACCGTGGCTGGAAAGGAGCCGCCCCGCAGCAGCTCCAGTGGGACGGGGGCTCCAGCAGCTCAGAGACCCCCTGTCCAGGGGATGCAGCTGGGAAATCCCGCCTGGAGAAACGCTGCTCCAGGGCACGCGCTTCTCCAGCCGGGGAGCTGCACCGGGACGGCGAAACGCGCGGACCCACCGTGCGTGCGGGGCGGCCTCCTCGGCCCGCGTGCTCCGCACAGCAGCCTCTGCTCCGCAGCAGCTCCCGGCGACTGGGACACTTCCCACCTGGAGCTGGGGACACTTCCCACCCACGGGAAGTCCCGGCGGCTTCGGCTGGGGCTCCGCGCTGAGCCTGGGAACTCCGACCGGGAGCTGCAAGCACAACACGACGCAGCCTCGGCTCTCGGTGGGAGTGCTTCCAACCTCTGTTTTTTTCTTCAACCTTATCCATCCCCTCGTAAAATACATGCAATTAAAAAAATGAAGAACTTCAACTGAATGCACATTTTAAACATTTTAAAATTCATACACCTACTTTGTATTTGGCAAAATTCCCATCCACCTATCACCACTGCAATTAAAGTGATTTTGCCATCCAAACATAGTCCTAACACGGAAAGGACTTACACTATCAGTGGATAAAACTGTTTTGATAGATCAGTTCCCTCACTGAGCATATTTTATACTCATCAAAACTATTTATACATCCCCACGTATCAGAGCTATCCCAGGAATTCCAGACCTGAAAAATAATATCGGTGTCTCTTGCAAGAACGAGTGCACGTGGTGTCCTTATTAATGCAAAGCGCAAATAGCTCAGAAGAAAGAGATGCCCCGTGTTGGCTCGTTCCTGCACACACACGCACGCGCGCAGGGCTTGCACCTCCCCGCGGAACCAAACGCTGCATTCAGCTCAATTCAACAGCCCCAAAAGGAAGCCGTTTTGCTCTATTTTTAAACTCGCATGCTTTAAAAACAACCAAAGCAAAACTCCTGAACATATGCTCTTAGGAGCTTTGGTAAAATCCAGCTTAAGGGAATTAGGCACTCAGATCTAATTGAATTTCAGTGGGAGAAAGCCCCCGAAGTCCTTGAAGGTCCTCTGGAAAACGCTGTCTTTTCCAATATAGACTTCACTTCCCAGCTGAGAAATACCGCAGTAATGGTGCACTTAACACTCCCCAGTCATTTGACCTATTTTACTAATGTGTTTGGGAAGGAGGTTAATTAACGGTGGATAGCTATATCCTTAAGCTTAATTTTTCCAACAATCCTGCTCATAAAAGGAAAAATTGAGTACATATTAAAGGAAGCGAGCAATTAAGTTGCACAAATAGTGAGCTCATTGAACTGCAGCTGACTTCTATCATGTCAAAGAACAACTAAACACAGGAGCAATGAAAAGATTGTTGCCACGACCACCACTGAGAGCTGCCTGGCAATAAAGATGAATAACTTCCTACTTGAAGATTACTGATTAAAGCTCTTTAGAAACCAAAAGGTTAGACATAGGCATATCTGGAGCAAAATATTTTAATGCGTGTTTGGCAGATTTTGTAGCACATTTACAGTGGGTTTAGAGCAAAGATTTACACAACGCTGGTAAACTCTGCTGGGAGAAGTCTTTAAAATCACTGCAGCTCTGAATATCCCAGGGCTGGGGTAACGGCTCCACTCTGAGCCTCTAGCCAAGGGGCTCCCCATATCGTTTCCTAGAGCAGAGGTGGGGAATAGCAGGGCTAGAAAGGCCAGGCCAGCAGTGCCCGATGCCCCGACATGGCACCGCACGGGGCTTCAAAGGTGGCCTCAGTGCAGAGCTCACGGGGTTGGGAAAACCAACCGTGGCTACACTGATCCCAGAGCCTTCAGGAGCTCCAAGGGCCCTTCTGTTGAGCCTGGAAAATGCCGCACCGCTGCAGGAGAGGAGCTGGTGCACAAGCCCAGCCCAACACGCACGTGTCGGGGACGCTGCACGTCAGCATTTCACACCGTGTGTTTGCAAAGAGGCAGCAGAGCCTGGAGCCAAGAGAGGAGGAGGCTTCTCTGAAGATCTCTCTCTTTGCCAAAAAACTTCTGCTCCCAAGTCGATGTAAATACAGCCCAGCAAGATCAGCAAGGGGTGTCCTCACTCCCCTCTTATCTATACCAAGAAGATGAGCTACTTGGAGAGAAAATTTCTCCTGAGCCGGTTCAGAGTCAAGTCTCTTCTACTTGTTGTGACGTCCCCACTCCTTGGAGCTCTTGCCCAGGCAGAAAAGATGGTTGGTTGACAGTGAGTGGTGGTTTTAGTGCTGCTCTTTCACAGGGCTCACAAAGAGCCAGCAGAGCCTGCAGACCCAAGGCCGCCCCACAACCACCCTGAGAGCTGCGTTAGTACATGAGCAAACTTGCCATCCTGGTGATTTCTACATGAAAAATGCTCAAAACATCCTCTTTGGAAGCAAGTCTGCAGCAGTACCGGTTCGGGAGAGGTCTTGTGGTCCAAGCAGATGTGCAGAAGAAAGACACTGAATGAAAACTGACAGCTCCAGTGGTGGGATCAGGGCAGCAAAGCAGGGAGAGGAACTGGAAAGGCAGTTGGGCTGCGGAGAGGCAGGGAGCACATTCAGGCACAGGACAATGTTGTTCAGAGAAATTCTCATTATTTGCAGCCTGCGACTAAAGATGAGGCACCTGCAAATGCAATAGAGCAAAAATGCACAAAGCAGAAAGCAGCCTCAGGCGGTGTCTGGGGGACAACAGCCTCTGTCCGACCACAGACATTTCGGTTTGGGTATCAAAGGCAGTGAAAGCATAGACAGTTATGTGAAAAATTACATTAAAAGTCACTGTTACTCTCAGCCCTCGCTGCAAACCTCTTCTGTGCATCAACAGTAGGAATATTGAGCTCACGTTTTTACCAGTAGATCCAGGCAGGCAGGAAGAAGCATGTGCACTCAAACAACAATTACCCCACTGGCATTTAAGTGCTTGACCTCTATTTCTCTCACTCACCTCCCCCTACAAACTCCTTGAAGTCACTTGGTATCTTCTCCGGAGCTCAGGGGGCTTTTGAGGAGCAAATATCTTATCACTGCCCATCACTGCATGAGCAGAGACGCACACTTTGTTCTTGAAATTCTTTGCAATGTGGCTTGGAAATAAGTTGTTTAGAGTTGGATCTCCATTTCTACCTGCTTGCGTCTCTGATTTGTATCTTTTTGCCCTGCAAAATCTCCCGGATCTGCTCTCTCTGCAGTGAACCACATGAGGAAGTCAAAGCCTTAATTGCAACGCAGCAATTAAACAGCAAGCCCTGACTTCATTACAGTTGAGATAAAAGGGCAAGGGGAGCGCTGGCATTTCCACCTCATCCTAATCCACGGGGCTTCTCGGGATTAATACGACACAAGCACATGTGAGCGCAGGGAAGGCTGTATTTTTTTCCACACTTTTAGCTGCTCTGCGCACGCTCTGGGTCTTTCCCTGGAGCCTTGGGCTTTGCAAGGACATGGATATGGTCACCCCGAGTTCCCAGCACCGGGAAGAAATAAAATGTGCCGTGCAGACAGAAGAGGCCCTTCCACACCCATAGAACCACAGAAGGGTTGAGTTGGAAGGGAGCCCTAGAGATCACCTAGTCCAACCCCTCTGCTCCAGCAGGGACACCCAGAGCACAGGACATAGGACAGCATCCAGATGGGTTGGGAAGATCTCCGGAGGAGCCTCCCCAGCCTCCCTGGCCTCGCTTACCTGCACCAGGGAACAAGCACTCAGGCCAGCCCTGCTCCACAAGCAGGGAGCCGAAGGGGAGGCCTGTGGACAGGAAAGATGAGAGGGTGGCAGTGGGGAAGAGCTGAACTCTCATGGCATCGGCAGCAGGAAGGAGCAAGCCCGAGTGGCGCGCAGGGCTCGCAGACCTCGCCGGCCAGCACGTGCTGGATGTCCCCTTCCCCTGGACGTGCTGGATGTCCCCGTGCCCTGGTCATGCTGGATGTCCCCGTGCCCTGGTCGTGCTGGATGTCCCCGTGCCCTGGTTGTGTTGGATATCCCCGTGCCTTGGTCGTGCTGGGTGTCCCCGTCCCTTGGTCATGCTGGATGTCCCCAGGTGCACTGTCCGCACGCCGCTGCCCCCAGGTTTTTGCTGTGTCTAACCTGAGCAAGCCCCAGGGCTGGCCAACGCGCTAGGACAAGCACAGCCCCTGCCCGCTCCTTCTGGTCTTATGAGCAATGAATCCTTCCTGCGTTTACACGGAGGAAGGAAATAGTTTTTCAAAGAGTTAAGGCTTTCTCTGATAAGGCTAATTTACAATCTCCTCTCATGAAATTCATTCATTTGTTTTTTTTGAAAAAAGCCGCTTTGCATTTTGTGTCTGCTTTCAGTGGCCAATGGGATATTTAAGACAAAATAAAATTAACTCACACACAGAATTTTCCTACTTGAGATCTCTTTCTTTTTTAATGATAATAGATATATTTTGTCTTTTGCATTTTCTCTCTCCTATATTATTTAGCCTCGAAAATTAAATACACTTTGTCCTTGTGGTTTTTGCAGAATATCAAGGCTCATATACTCAGATAATGTCTTCCAGCAATTTTAAGCCTATTAATATTAGACTGTATTTGCCCATGCTGCACTCAGCTACGTTGCAGCCATTCCCTCAGCCTGTTCTTGCAAAACCGGGATACCCTGGGAGCCAAGTGGGATACCCTGGGATACACCTGCCCCAAGAGGAGCTGGGAGGAAGCAAAGGCCTTCAGCCTCATGCCTGCATATGTACCTGTATCCACACACACACCATTTCCCTATTCTGCTGGAAAAATCCACGATGTCTCAGACCTAGGGATACTTTTCATATCGTAAGGCCTGAAGAGCCACTATCGCGCAGAAATTTCTGACTAAAAATGTCGGATTGTTAGAGAAAGAAGGCAGGAAAGCCAAAGAGATATATTGGAGAGCGTGTCCGAGCAAAGGGTTGAAGATCATGCTTAGATCATGAGTCTGCTTGGGGAGGCTCAGCTTTTCATACCACGAAAACCAATTTAGACAACGTCATGAATGTTTGACAATGTTGTGAAACCTACCTGAGCCAGATAAAAATTCAGGGCAGAACCACAAAAGACTGCAGACATTCTTACAAAGGAAAGGAAAAACTGCACATGTTGCTACTGACACCATCGGCACTTCTGGAGAGGCGGCACGATGATGGAAGCTCTGCAAAGTCAGACCAGGACACAGCTCAGCCACGTTCAGTTTAGCAACAGTTTCCAGCCTAGGATCAGGGTCTCGGGCTGAAGCACAAACTATTCCATCCATCACAATGCTGCAATAATCTGGTGAAAGAAAGAAAGATGAAGAGAGGTCTCCTAGGTGTTCGGTATCCAGCTGATGACAAAGCCAGTCCGAAGGCCGTGCGAGTAGAAATGCTACTTTTGTAGTTATTCCATATGGACACTTTAATCGATGGCATCTGCAGAAGTGACAAAAGCAAACGATTTTTTCTTCTATTGCTGAAAAGACTAATCCCATGCTGAGGTAACAGGTCGTGACCGGTTTCCCAGCAGACAAGACTTCAACAAGAAAAACTGGGAAGGTGTCATGCCGAGACAGAGGCCTTCTGCTACTGGGATTCAGTGTTTGCTTCAGCCAAAATAAGGCTTCAGATGACAGGTTTGGGTTTCTGCTGAGACCTGGACCAGGTGGTTTTCCCTGTAATAGTCCTTTCTTCATGAAACAGAGGTGGGTGAAGGTATCCAGGCTGGCACAGGGGAAGAACATGATCCCCTCATGAAAACTGCATCTGATCCTCTGGCATTGGGAAACTCAGGGGCAAAAGCTCTGAGCAAGCACAGCTCATTACCCAGCTCATCTGCGTAGTGCCTGCAACAGCAGATCCAAGTTTTTAGGACAGAATTTACAGTTTCTATACAGTTGTTCTGCACACTGTATAGTTACCCTGCGCATGAACATTACTGGCAAACAGAGACCATTAGTGCTGCCTTCTCCACCAGATCCCTCCTGGAGAGGGATGAGAGAGCAGAGGGCTCCCCGCGCTGCTGCCGCTCACCTCTGGGAAAACAGAATGGAAAGAAATGCCCGGTATCTCCTCATCACACCAGAAATCGGGGGGGAAATCAAACCCAAGAGATTACTGAAAAATAACTCTTTTTGGTATAGGCATTAGGTCTGGGCTCATTAGGAGGAACTATGAACTCCATTTGACCACTGTGTTGGCGGCAGTTGCTGCGGGAATGGGGGAAGCTGAAGGGGAAAAAGGATATTAAATATACAGGATTATGATAATAAACAATAGGCTTTTTTAATGCTGTTCTCGGATGTTTTTTCAAGCAATTTTAAAATTCATATGAAAAAGACATGCACAGAAGGAATGTCGCCTTCTCCTTCCTCCACCCCCTGCCTGCAGCTACTCGGCAGCTCCCAAGCCGCCCCGCTCGCCGAGCAGGGCCCGCTGTAAGCAGTTTATCTTCCTAGCTGTTTTGCCGGTTTGTTTGTGTTTAGCTGCAGTTTGGATCCTTTCTGGTTAGCGTCTTTCACTGGTAATTACAGGCAGTGCACCGTGAAAAGGTTAGTTTGGTCAGCGGAGCAGGGGCTCGGGCCGGGGGAGAGGGTTAGGAGAGTTTATCAAGCGATCAGAGATGCCTTGTTGGCGCTCATCCTTTGTAAACAATAAGAAATGTCAGCGGTGCTGGTTGCTGTCACTGCTGACAGTATAAAGAGCAGAGAGGGTAGCATTCTTCTGGAAAGCTGCTTTACGGGGAGAGGAAACGCGGCGACGGGATGAAGGCACTTGGTGGATATCCGAGTACCTTGGGAAAAGAGAGGAGTTGGGGCTTCTCACTCAGCAACCTAATGAAAACTAGACAAATAGTCTTGCATTTAATCTATAGCTTCCACCGATTCGTGGCCCTTTTGTTAGGGACAATTCTGGTCTGTATCGGAAAGAGACAGTTAAATATAAAGAAATCGTTTCCCATTGACAAGCAAGTTGCAGGTTAAGAAGCCAAGGGGAGTTTTTCGAGCGAGCTGCGTTGGGGCAGCCGCATTTCCATCCCCTGACCTCGCATTCCTTCGACTTCGCAACATAAAGAGAGGGAAAAAAGCGCAACGCCTGAACAAATAATCAAACGGCAATAGGGAAACCTAAAGGAGCCATCTGCGATGTGAAATGCTGCGATGCAAACAGCTACGGGGAATCCAGGAACGGTGCAACCTGCAAAAACACAGAGCCCTTTCCAGGATTCCACTGGTTGCACAAGCCGACCCGCTGCATGATGCAGCATTTCTAGCACACGGCTGCTGTTCCTCACCTAACAAAAACCAGTGCAAAACAAAGGCAGATTTCCTCCGAGAAAACTAATCACACGTGTTGAATTGCAATAAACAACACACTGTCAAAAGAGCATCATTTGAAGCAACCAACAGGCCGCTCTATTTGCTGCTGATTTGACACGCTCGGTACTGAAGGGGTTTTGAGTTCTGAGTGTATCAGTCACCCGGGGAGCTGTGCTGCACTCGCGTCACACACGGCTCACAGAACTGCCCAGCTCTTCATCTTGCAGCCTCTGCCAAAGGAAAAGGGGGATGCAGGGAGCCTGGGCAGCCCGGCCGAGGCTCTGAAGCAGAACACGTCCCTCTGCCCTCGGAGACGGCCCTGCATAGAAAGCCACATAGGAACTCATTTTAAAGACCCCAAACACACATGCACCTCTTTAGAGATGCAGGTGGAGGGAACAACCTTCCCAGGTGCGGGGAGTCGGAGCTCTGCGCTTGGGAGAGCTGGGGCCAGGGAGCAAGAGGCTCCACGCTCCGAAAATCACCGCTCTTTCCCATGCAGGGACTGCCCCAGGCCCGCAGCCCACACAGCAAAAACTGCTCTTTTTATCCCGTGAAACCCTATAGCCAGGGAAATCAACAGGAGTTTTGCCTAAAACCTTTAACAACTGATTTTAGATCTTTTATTCCTGCGTGATAATCTCAACACAAAGCGAGCATTATCAGTGATCTAGCACCGCATGGGAGCAAGGGCAACTGCTAAAATATTTCTCTTCCCTTTCTTTCCTTGCTCTTTTCCAACTGTAAAATAACTACCGGGACTCTCGCTGTTTGGATCGCTTTCATGAAGAGCAGTAAATCCACAGAGCCAGCCTTAAGAAACAACCGTTGTCGGGCCGCTTTCTAAAACTAACGAATAGTAAAAATAAAATATAATAAAATAGATTTGCCTGTCATGGGAGTTGGTCAATAAAATGCAACAGTGTTTATTACAACATTTAAGGTCTGTGATTAAGAACACCAAAAGGCCTAAACTAGAAAGGGTTTTAGCCTGTAATTTCCCCACAGCCCTGGCCTGTACTTCCTTACGAGCTAGCTCAGCAGGGCTTTTCTTCCATGTCCATCATCAGCTTGTAATTATTGCCATTCTCCGAGCTCTGCCAGATGGGCTCCTTGGAAGCCGGCATGCAGCTTGTTTACGTGAGCGGGCCCTGACAGGGCTCTGTGCAGGGACCTATGGGCTCCGTGTGCAGAGGCGTCGCGCGCCCGGCGCTGCTCGGCACGAGCCGCCCGCGCCGCTTCCCGCACGGAGCCGCGCTGGTCGGGCGGGAAGGCTGCAAAGCAGGAGGCCGGGCAAGGTGCTGCCTCTGGGCTGGTTTCCTTCCTTCTCCCGCGTCCTCTCCCGCTCCTCCGGCCTTTCCTCCCCGCTCAGGGGCTGTGTCCCATGGGTGCACGTGGTGGAGCAGCCACCCTGTGTGGGGAGGTGGAGGTTTGAGGCTGCGCAGAGCTCGGGCGGCCGCGGTCACCATCCTGCGAGGCCAAGATGCTGCTTCTATGGGTAGTTAATGAGGCAGGACCTGCAACAGATAGCCACTTTCAACTCACAAAAGCTTTTAGATGTCTCTGTTTACTTTGATCCATCTCGGTTCATCTGAGCCCTTTTTCCTTTCCTTTTTCTAACCTCCCCACAGCCGCCGCAGATCGAGGGCCTCCCCCTCTCGTCCCCTCCGGACAATAGTATCGTTTACCGACTTTTATACCCAACAAGTTTGGAGATCTTTTGGTCAAGTTCTGCTACAATGGCATAAAGAAAAAATATGGCTCTGGAGAAGGCCATCGTAAAGAGAGAAGGAGGGAATCGGGCTGCAGGAGCATGATTAAAAAATCCGACTGCCGAAAGATAAATGAAAGGAAGGGGGGATGGAAGGAAATAACAGGAAGGCTGCATTTGCAGGAGAGATTTAAAGTTATTTGTTCCTGATTGGGGGAACTGCTCATTCTTTTATCCCTTGTTATTTTATCCATGTGATGCCAAAAGAACTTTCTTTGTTAAAATGTTCTCAGAACGGATAAAACTAATTTGCTGGAATGTGAAATAATCCAGAAAGTAAGAGGACTGTGCCTAATGTTCACAGACGGAGAATGGCAAATTAACCCGCCACGGTTTCCAGTCCCTGGGGCACAGCGCTGGAATTTAAAGCTTCCGAAGAGAGCCCTGGTGCTAATGGATTTGCATGAAACTTGGCATGCTAATGGAGATTGTCTCTTGTAATGAGCTTTTAATTAGGTCTGCTTGGTGCTTGACCTTCTTGTAATATGGGGCCGCTCCTCGGATGACAGCGTTTCCCAGCCCCAGGTGCGCGGGGCCGGCGCTCGGAAACGCGCCGGCTTTCTCCGGGTTTCTCCAGGTTTCTCCCGCTTCTGGCTCGCACGCCGTCTGCCCCGGCCTCCGTTACTGCTCCTTCCCTCCTGCGAACACCCTCGCCTCCACAGCTAATATTTTTAAGAATTGTGGTCAGCTGTTTGGATTTTTCTTCTCTGCTTAGAGATAATATTCCCACCCAATTAAATAAATATCGATATATCGGGCGCCTGGCGTTTGAAGCAGTCCTGGCACAAGCACAGGACGGAGCACAGGCTCTAGCGGTTCTCCTGATTCCCACTGGCCTTCCACGGAATATACGTAGGGGGGAACCTCCTTTGCTAAACAGGCAGCAAAAGAGCCACTTGTGGACATATTCACATGAGTCCCATCCCTGAGGGCTCCCTCAGATTCCGAATAGCATTTAACACAAGCAGTCCCTGTTGTGGACAGTCCAGTGGTGGCCAGTGGCAGGCCAAGGGGCAGTGGGGACAAGCTGAAGCGCAGGCAGCTCCACGTGGCCGTGAGGAAGAACTTGTTTGGTGTGAGGGTGCCCGAGCCCTGGCCCAGGCTGCCCAGGGAGGCTGCGGAGGCTCCTGCTCTGCAGATCTTCCCAAGGCGCCTGGATGCGCCCGGGTGCCCCGTGCTCCGGGTGTCCCTGCTGGAGCAGGGGCTGCGCTGGGGGAGCCCTAGGGATCCCTGCCAACCTCGGCCATCCTGTGGGTCTGTGAATCCAGCAGTGAGGAAAGGGGTCAAACTCACCCTGCCAAACAGCCGGTGCCCTTCCCGGCTCCCTCGTTGCAAGCCCTGCAAGGTGGACAGCAGAGAGCAGCTGGTGTTCCCGGGACCCGTCTCACCAACACACCTTTCATCTGTGACTTCTATTTAAAACCAGCCTTGTCCGTAAGGGCTTTCCCTGGAGCGGAGCTGGGGCTCTCACCGTGTTCCCGAGGGCATCTCAGCCGCTCTGGCAGCGGCGGTGCCCTCCGTGTCGCCGCGAGTCCTGGCACCTCTCAGCACTTCGCAGGAGGCCCCTGGTTATTAATTTCTACCAGGCAACGGGAAGACAAAGTGGGAAGTGCTGAACATGCGCTTGGTAAGGAGACAGCGCAAGGGATATGTGCTGAATCCCTAGAAAGTATAAGACTGCTCTATTTTTTCTTTAATCAAACATTAAAGCTATGAAATTACAGTTATTAAAATCACTGTGTATTACTGCGGTGGCACATACTGGGATTTTGTAATAATACACAGAGCAGGATCTGGGAAGTGACCCCCAGCAAGCTTTTCCCTTTAAAAATCTGCACTTTGGGGGACAGATTATTTGGAAGAGCAGGAAGAAGGACGACAGGCAGCAGCAGCAGCCCAAGTGTCTCCAGAAGGTCGTTCTCCTGAACAGGATCCACCTGCATCACTCACTCTTGGCGCTCCGAGCGCGTCTCGTGACACTTAATAAATAATCAGTGATGTTTTTTTTCTCACTTTAGCTCCATTTACTTAACAGCAGATCGCAGCGTTTCCTGTGGTTGCTAATTCTCCTGGCACCTGGGCTGGGGAGCAGGGGACTCTTTGGGTGACAGTGTCCCCATTGACATCTCCAGGAGGAGGTGACAGGAGGCACCTCCACGGGCCCTGCTGCCCCTTCAGCAGCAAACAGTGCACTTCTCAATGCAAACAGGTCTCTGCCACATAGCAACTGCCCCCATATCCCTGGCAAACCCACGGGGCTAAAGGAATTCCCATGGATCCAACAGCACCTTCACATCATGAGGAAGCAGCTCCCCTGGAGGAGTCCCTGCAGCCTGAGCAGGGTTCCTTGGAGCGCTGGACATAGAAATGCATGTCTGCTGTCCATATTATATATATATATATATTTATATATATATATATAAAAAATCATGAGCAAGCTGCTGAGCCCATGCTCACCGCCCACTTTGCCCTGCAAGCGAGGGGCTCCGGCGTGTGCAGAGCTCCTGATCCAGCTCCATCTTGTGCTTTTGCTTTCGACACGACAAGTGGCACTACAGCTCGGGAGGATAAAGCCCAGACAGCTGCGAAACACGGATAAAAGTGGGGCGATTCAGATTAAAAACCCATTTTCCTCTGCGTTTCTCTACCCCTCTCCCACCAGCTGTGCAGCACGGAAGATGGCAAAAAGAGGGGATTTCTCATCATCTCTGGCCAGCCTGGAAATCCAAGCGGCCGGAGCGCTGCCGTGTTGTGCCTGGGTGCGGATTAGTGCGAGCTAATCCACAGGCACCGGCGGTGTCCGGGGGGCAGGCGGGAAGGGGCGGCCCCGGCGCCCGTGGCAGCGACGCTGCGGGACCGGCGGCTGACTCGGAGCTCGGAAGGATTCCGGCAGGAATTCCGGAACGGGCTGCCCAGGGAGGCTGCGGAGGCTCCTGCTCTGCAGATCTTCCCTAGCCCCCTGGATGCACCCGGGTGCCCCGTGCTCCGGGTGTCCCTGCTGGAGCAGGGGCTGCGCTGGGGGATCCCTAGGGATCCCTTCCAACCTCAGCTGTTCCGTGGGTCTGGGATTCTGTGTGTGCTGCCAGTCCCTCACAGGGCAGCTCGGGCCCCATCCTGGCTCCGGGGGCTCCGGCGCCCGCGCGAACGCAGCCGAGGTCTCGGCGTCCCCCTGGGCCTGCCTGGGTTGATCCCGGGGGATCCGCTCGCTGTGTCTCCTCGCAGGTGGCGGTGCTGCTCATGGACACGCAGGGCACCTTCGACAGCCAGTCCACCCTGCGCGACTCGGCCACCGTGTTCGCCCTCAGCACCATGATCAGCTCCATACAGGTAGGGAGGAGGAGGAGGGCTCCGCGCCTCACTTCCCAAAAGCGACGGTCCCAAGAGAGCAGCTCGGCCCCGGCCTCTCCCTGCCCGTGGGAGTGATGAGGCCAACGTGCCGGCTACCGCGAGCGCGGGATTCACGTGTGATCCATCCTCATGGATCCATCCTGTCGGGACTTGGCCGTCCCGATCCCGTTGCAATGTCTCTTGCTCCCTGCAGGTGTACAACCTGTCGCAGAACGTGCAGGAGGACGACCTGCAGCACCTGCAGGTGAGGCCCCCTCTGCTCCTCTGCCCGCAGCTTCCTGTTCCTGCTCAGCTAGGCTTTTCCTAAGTCGCTTAACAAAAAGAAAAGCTAAAGTTTACCTGGAAAAATCTGTGCTGCTCCGGGCAGTGCGGTTTTCCACGGCGATGGGAATGACCAACCATTAGCAGTGCAACTTGGAGCTCTCTGTTTGAACGTTGAGCTGTTCAACGTGAGAGCCCGTTCCCAGGCATCCGTGGATGCATCACGGCGCGTTAAAGAGGGAGCGGGGCGCCCGCGGGCTCTGCCCTGCCCGCTCCCCGACCCGCCGCGCTTCTCTCGGCAGCTCTTCACCGAGTACGGCCGCCTGGCCATGGAGGAGACCAGCCTGAAGCCCTTCCAGGTGAGTGGGGCCACCAGCCCGTGGCCTTGGCCACCAGGTGTCACTACGGGACGGGGACAAGAAGGGGAGGCCGGGAAGCCGGAGGAGACACTGGCCCCGCTCCAAACCTCAGGGCGCGTGTGGTGGCTCCCATCGGGCACTGACAATAACGACTAAACCTTATCCAATATAACACACGCACCAGATTTGGGGCAGCTTTGGGTGTGTTTCGCACCCTGGCACGTGCAGCCGAGTGATGGAAGATGCTAAAGGCATTGGCAAAACCCTGTGGTTTGAAGGAGGGAGAGCGAGGAGAAGGTTTTAATGGGGTGCAGGAAGCGCTGGGTGTGAAATCGCTATCACTGGTCTGTGTCTAAGAGCTGTCAGGAGAAGGTGGCCACAGAGCACAGTGCAAGTGAGCTCCTTTCTGCTCGCCAGAGCTGCAGCTGCACGGGGAAACTCGAAATGTGCTTAAGTCATTAAGAGGGATTAACAGGCGCTGGTTTTAACAAAGACCGTACCTGAGGACAATTCCCTCAGTACCTGGAATAAGCCCTGGGAGAAATCCCAGCATCAGTTCCGCTAGCCCTCAAGTCTGGTTGCTAGAGGTATCGGCCACCGTGATACGTTGCCTTATCTCGAAAAGACGCAGATTAAAAGAAGTGAATAACGCGCCGAGCCAGCTCCGGACGGGATGCCGGAGATGTGCCAAGACTTTGCAGGGATTAGGAGCCGGCCGCGCTGCTGTTTCCTTGTTTCTTTGGGCTGGAAAGTTGGGCTCCTTCGGTGCAGATGACCAACGGCAGCAATTCGTGAGGCTGCCCTGCTGCTCGACAGCTGCTTCCCATTAACCGCCCACCTGGAAAGCTGCCCGGTGCAAGAGGCTTAAAAAATGAGCCCATAAAATTCCCGTTGGATGGGGATGTGTGTGGCCGGCGCGAAGGAGCCTGGCGCCTTTGTGCCCATCCGTGTGCAGTGCCGGCGGGGGCTGCAGCTTGGGATTGTGCATCTGCTCTGCCTGGGGAATGAGGACGGGAATGGTCCCTTCGCGGGGTCCCATCCCGTGGGATCTCTCCTAAGGCGGGGATTTTGCCCCCCGGCTTTGGACGCGCTCGTGGTTCTGACCCCGCCGTGTTTCTCTCCCGCAGTCCCTCATCTTCCTCGTGCGTGACTGGAGCTTCCCCTACGAGTTTTCCTACGGCTCGGACGGCGGCGCCAGGTTCCTGGAGAAGCGCCTCAAGGTGGGTGGGCGCCGGGGCGGCGCGCGGGGCCGCCCGGGCCGGGCCGCCTGACGCGGCACCGTCTCGCGCAGGTCTCGGGCAACCAGCACGAGGAGCTGCAGAACGTGCGCAAGCACATCCACTCCTGCTTCTCCAGCATCTCCTGCTTCCTGCTGCCCCATCCCGGCCTCAAGGTGGCCACCAACCCCAACTTCGACGGCAAGCTCAAAGGTGGGACCTTTTGCCCACCTTTGGCCCAAACGTGGGCAAATCCATCGGGGAGGCACCGTGCTCTGGTGGCTGGGCTGGTGTATGGGGTGTCCCGATGGGTGCCCAGCTCCGGCTGCAAGCCAGGAGCGACGGCCTTGGGTTCCCTTCCAGAGATCGACGATGAGTTCATCAAGAACCTGAAGGTTTTGATCCCGTGGCTGCTGCGGCCCGAGAGCCTGGACGTCAAGGAGATCAATGGGAACCACATCACGTGCCGAGGCCTCGTGGAGTATTTCAAGGTAGAGGTGGTGGCGGTGGGCGGCCGGGCGCCGTGGTGGCCGCGCAGGGCCGTCCCTGCAGCCAGCCGGGCTCTCCTCACAGGCCTACATCAAGATCTACCAGGGCGAGGAGCTGCCGCACCCCAAGTCCATGCTGCAGGTAGGGGCGGCCGGGCGGGCGCGCGGGGGCTGCGCGGCGCCGCTCGCTGACCCTCACCCTCGGGCCCCTCGCAGGCCACCGCCGAGGCCAACAACCTGGCGGCCGTCGCCACGGCCAAGGACACCTACAGCCGGCGCATGGAGGAGGTGGGACACGCCACGCTGCTCTCCGAGCCTGGAGGGCATCGGGAATGGGCTGGGACACCCCAGGCTGCTCTGTGGAGGGCATTGGGCACAGTCTGGGATGTCCCAGGCTGCTCTCCCAAGGCTGGAGGGCATTGGGATCAAGCTGGGACATCCCAGGCTGCTCTCTAGAAGGCATTGGGAACAGTCTGGGACCCCCCAGGCTGCTCTCCTGAGGCTGGAGGGCGTTGGGAATGGGCTGGGGCCTCCCAGGCTGCTCTCTAGAAGTAGGAGGACATTGGGATCAAGCTGGGACACCCCCGGCTGCTCTCCCGAGGCTGGAGGGCATTGGGATCAAGCTGGGACACCCCAGGCTGCTCTCCCGAGGCTGGAGGGCATTGGGATCAAGCTGGGACCCCCCAGGCTGCTCTCCTGAGGCTGGAGGGCATTGGGATCAAGCTGGGACCCCCCAGGCTGCTCTCTGGAAGGCATTGGGAACGGGCTGGGACCCCCCAGGCTGCTCTCCCGAGGCAGGGGAGCAGCGCAGTGCCGCGTCCTTCGGGAACGCTCTCCCGGGGCTGTGGCGGGACAAGGGCCTTGTGGCCGGCAGCAGGTCCAGGACCGGGCAGGCCCCGGCTGGGGTGTCCCCGGCAGCTCGGGGCAGCCCCTGCGGCCCAGCCCTGCAGCAGCATGCGCCCCGGCCCTGTGTTCAGCTGCTCCTTGGCTGTCCCGAACCGTTCCACAGGCGCCGGGATGCCCCGTCTCCACGCAGGCCACACAGCGCTGGTGGCCCTTGGACACCTGGAAATGGTGCCCGGAGCTCGGGGCGGGAGGAGGGCGGCCGGGCGCCCAAGTCCTGCCCTGCCCTCCCGGGGGTCTCCCCATGGGCCGGAGCGGGTCCCTGGCGCCACGGGCCGCGTGTTCTCCCAGGTGTGCGGCGGGGACAAGCCCTTCCTGGCGCCCAGCGACCTGCAGAGCAGGCATGCGGAGCTCAAGGAGGAGGCCGTGAAGCTCTTCCGCGGCGTGAAGAAGATGGGCGGCGAGGAGTTCAGCCGGCGCTACCTGCAGCAGCTGGAGGCCGAGATCGACGAGCTCTACATCCAGTACATCAAGCACAACGACAGCAAGAACATCTTCCACGCCGCCCGCACGCCGGCCACCCTCTTCGTGGTCATCTTCATCACCTACGTGATCGCCGGCGTGACGGGCTTCATCGGGCTGGACATCATAGCCAGCCTGTGCAACATGATCATGGGCCTGACGCTCATCACGCTCTGCACCTGGGCCTATATCAGATACTCTGGGGAGTACAGAGAACTGGGCGCCGTAATAGACCAAGTGGCCGCCGCGCTGTGGGACCAGGTAGGAGAAGGAGCTGGTGTTTAGGAGAAGGATAACAAAGGAGCCCCCCGTCCCCCTGCTGCCCCCCCGGGGTGCCCGCTGGCGAGGGGGGACCCTTGGGCGCAGTGTGGGGGGCGGCTGGGACGGGCCCGGGGCTCTGGTGCCTTGGGTGACGTTGGGAGCCACTTGCCCAAGACCTCGCAGGAAAAACCCTCGTCCTGCCTCTTCCTCCCCTGGGCCAAGCGCTCCCAACCCCGCCTTGTTAAGCACTCCCAAACCTGGCCTCCCAAGGCCAGGCTTGCAGGAAGGAGCCACCCTGCACCAGGGCTCGCGGGGAAGCGCTCCCAAACCTGCCTTGTGTTTTTCCATTTTTGGTGTCCAAACAAATGAGCCGGTCCTCGGGGCTGCTTCCCAGCAGGAATTAGGGCTGTGCCCTGGCCTGGGGGCACCCGGACGGGGTTGGCGCTGGGGTGAGGCCAGGGCTGGGGAGGCCGCGCGGCGCCCGGGCCCTCCTCATGCACAGAGTGTTTGTGTTTTGTCTCCTCTCCTTTCCCCCCACGCCTCTCCCCAGGGAAGCACAAACGAGGTAAGTGACACGTGTGTCCCCCACCCCCCGGCATGGGGCAGCCCTTAGCTCCGAGCTGAAGAAAGAGGAACCCCCAAATCCGCCCCTGCCTTTGGCTTCTGTGTGTGTGTGGGGGGCTGCTTGGGGCAACGCGGGCGGACGGGAGCAGAGGAACAAGCGCCAGGAAAAGCCCAAGGGAAGAGACGGGCCCAGGCAGGAGCCAGGGCTTTCCTTACCCCACGTTCACTTGAAACACGGTCAAATCCACGATAACTAGTGGCTCTCGGGCCTCTGGGACATCCCAAGCACTTCAGCAGTTAAAATAGCAGCAATAAATCTGCCTTCAGCTGAGGAAAGACAACCATCTCACAGCAAAACCTCCCCCGGGGGCGCTTGTGTCTGCTTGGTGGTGTAAGAGAAAAGGCCAAGGATGCTGAAATATAAACTTTAAGCATGAAACCCATAGGGAAAGCCAAGCCTTGCAGGTACCTTACTCCTACTCTAAAAATGTCCTGATTCAATACAATTGCACAGAGCTTTCCCCTGGGCAAGAGGCTTCAGCTCTTAACTTTTGGATATAGCTATATATGCAAACTTTGGATATAGCTATTATAGCTACTTTTGGATTTTTAGCTATAATCAAAAGTTGATGCACAAAAATTGCACGTGGCAACTGCTTTGAACGTGCAGCTGTAACATGGAAACAAAACTGCAGGAAATGAGCACTGTAACCACGCTGCACCATCAAAATAGGCGAATTGTTCTTCTTTTTGCAGGCGTTGTACAAACTGTACAGTGCAGCAGCAACTCACAGACACCTGTATCATCACGCCTTCCCCGCGCCGAAAGCGGAGGCTGCCGAGGGCTCGGAGAGGAAGAAGATGTGAGCGGGAGCTCGGGGGCCGCTGCCCGAGGGGCTCTCGGCGGCGGCGCCTTCCCGGCCCCTGCGCGAGGGCGAAGACCAGAGCCCGCGGCGGCTGGTTCAACACGTTCATGTTCCTTTGACGACACGCTCTGCGATGGGAAGATGTAGGCATGGTTCTTGTTTTGTTAATATGTACATACGTCTTTTGCTGCAGATACCAAGTGCTTTTAATTTGCACTGTCGAGTGGAATGCCCAGCTAATTTATGAAATCTGGTTTTTGTCCTTTGATTAGTGTGACTCCATTAATGATTTCACGGTCACGTACATGATGCTGCAACAAAATACGGGCAGACCTAGTGTTATTCAAAGGGCAACTTCTTTTCCGATACTTGATCAAGTGCAACATGTAATCAAGGTTTTTCTTCAATTAACTTTAGCTCATATCTGCCATGAGCTGCTTAATTCCATCACTGTAATCAAAACGAAAAAGTATTAACTTGCTTTACCAGGAATTGTAAGGACACTTCTGCTACAGTATATTAATGATATTGTAAGGAAAGCGTACATTTCTGTTCATAACTAATGCACAAAATATCACTTTGTACATGTATTTGAAAACATTTCACTGCCTTTCTGTATATATTCATTATAGCGCATACAGTGTGCTCAACAGTTCTATTCTTTTATCATCAGAAGTATTAAAGTTGGCTTTCAGTTCCTAATAATTCACTGTGGAGTAGCCGTTACCACCAGAATTTAGCACTTCTCTTTTTTTTATGTTGTTTTCTCGGCATCCTTTCGGCCTTCAGGATTTGTGCTTCAGCTCCCACGCTGACACTTGGAGACGCCGCTGACGGCTGCACTGCCCAGGTGGGAGCCCCGAGGTACTTGTGCCAAGATGGTAGAGCCAGGCTTTAGAGAGTCCTTAAGGTTGGAAGGGACCTCTAGAGGTCAGCTAGTCCAGTCCTTTTTGTTTGCCCATTGTTTTCACACGTTCCCAAGCTTGAGGTGAAACCAAGCCAGGCTTCCCAAACTGGAGGTGAGAACAGCCAGGTTTCCCAGAGAACAAGCCAGGTTTCCCAGATCTGAGGCAAAACCAAGCCAGGTTTCCCAAACCTGAGGCTAAACCAAGCCAGACTTCCCCAATCCACCACTCAGTAGCCTCACCTGCAGCACAAACACAGCTCAACTCTGCACATGGGAACCCAATGCCCAGGCTGCACTTACCTCTTCCCGGAGACCTGCAGTTACTCCCGTTCACTGCCTCGGCTCTGCTCCTCAAACTGCTTCTAAAGAGCAGTTTATTTGACCTTTCAAAAGACAAGAAGTCAGTTATCGCACCCTCTCACTTGTTAAACAAAGATTTTTATTGAATTAATAGGATTTACAAGAAATGTATTTTTTTTTCTGCAACAATGTTTATTGCACTAAAGAATCCATAAATAACATTTCAGGAAAATCAATGAACCAAATGAAAATGCTGGAGAGGTTAACTGTACAATTAGAAATTTTCCCCTGTAAGGAGGCTTTATTACAAGAAAAAGCTCAGTAAAAAAAAAATGTTGTTACATCCCTGATTTTCTTGCCACGGTAAGGTACAGCTGGTTGCTAACTTGGCTGGGTAAGTCTATTACCACCCCATGCAACTGGGCTTCATCAAATGCCAGTTTTTACTCTGCATTGCAGACCTGCAAAGAGTTTGCTTAGGGATCTTGGTCTTTAAGAAGGTATGAGCATTTTGCCCTCTAATTTCTGAGAAAACCAGCAGTAAATATAAAGTAATAATGCTTTAAACAAAGTAAAAAATAAGGCAACTCATGCTTCACTTTGATGAAGCATTTTGCTGAGATTGAGGAAATCTCCTTCTGTGATTATAGCACTAGTTGTTATTGAAAAGTAACAGTCTCCGTGTTCTGTACATTAAAGCTGTAAACGAGGAACAGACCTCTCGGGAGAGAAAGATACAAAATCCCACGGGAAATAAACCAAATTACTGATTTGGACTTGAACGATGTTTTGCATCCTGGACACTTCATATAATTGTATCTACTGCCATTTAAAAATATATAGCCAGCTTCTTAATAATGCAGCTGACTGCTAGAAGAAGATACCAGCATTAAGTCTCGGATTAAACTCCACACTGGTTTTCAGAATAAACTAGCTTTTGTATGGAAAAAATTAACAAACATTTTTCATTTTTATAAACAATACATAATACATGTAGAAAAATATTCGAGAGGATAATAACAAAGGTGCAACATCAACAAAAATAAGCTGCCTCTTCAACCAAAGCACTTGTTCACCGCTTGAAGTGTGAAAACCTTTTAAAGCTCTTAAGTGTCCTCTTAGAAGTCTCTTAAAAAGCGAGCTGGCTTAGAAGTTCTTGCCGTGCTGCTGGGCATACCACTGCTGCCTCTGCTTGCGGCTCTCGAGCTCGCTGAGCAGCGCCTGCCTGAAGGCTTCGTAGAGCTTCACGATGCGTTCCAGTTCCTTCATGAAGAGCAGCTTCAGCATCCCCTGGTAGGTGTCCAGGTCCGCCAGCTGGAAGAGCTCCCACTTCAGGATGTGGTCGTACCTGTCGGGAGACACGGGAGGGTCAGCGACGCGGCCCGCCGGCAAACGCCCTGTCCCTGCGTTCTTCTTAAAATAAATACAAGGTTCCTAGCAATACATGTTGATTAGCCTCTCTCATATGAGGAAACCTGGCAGTAAGGAGCACCTCAAGGCAGTTTTGACTCAGATTGGGAGAAATATCACTTAAAGCTGAGCTGAAAAAGAAGTCACTTAAAACCCACAGAAATATTTTATAAAACTGAATTCTAGAAAGGCTGAAGATCCCACTAAGTGGTTATGATAAAACAAGGCAGCAAACACACTTTGGTAACATTAAAGTGTTTGGCAGTAACGTGAAAATGTGTTTTACAATTAGAGTAACAGTGGCGAAAATAAATTATTTTAACAGCTTACTCTAATCCTCCCCAGTAAGTGCCCTCCATGAGGTCAAAGAGAGGAAGTCTTCACCTAATACACTGTTGTGCTCAAGGCAGGCTCATTACAGCCTTAACGAGCGCTCTGCTCTTGGTTAATTAGCAGCAATAAGCTAAATCAGTGAGACTCAAAGCGTGGGTCCCGAACACCGCAGGAGCACAAAAGGGCACGTGTGGAAGGGATCAGAGGGTGTCAGGGAGGAAGGAGCAGGATGAGGCCACGAGGAGCAGCCACAAACACCTCCTGTGAGGACCTCCCTGCCCGGGGAGCTCGGAGCCTCGCTACAAACAAGCTGCAGAAGGTGGAAGTTTGCAAGGAAAATGTGCATGGTTACAGCGAGGGCGCCGGGCAGACACGCTGGGCAGAAAGGTAAAGGAACCACCCCCGGGACAGAGGGTCATGGAAACAAAGCGCAAGGCGGTGGGGGACATCGATCCACAAAGCAGGAAAATAAATAAATAAATAAATATATATGTTTCTGCATGCTCCTAACCACCCTAAACACTCACTAGAGAGCTAAATATATTCAGCCTTTTACTCTCACTCTTGCACTCTCCAACACACAGTGCAGCACTGCTTTTCTTACAAAATAACTTTATTAAATACAGACCAATTTTCAATCACTCTCCATATTTCTGACGCTTTCTTCACTTTCTGACAAGCTTTAAACATCCTTTGGTGATCAGACCTTTCGGATACCAAAGCTACCGACATTATATATCTATATGTATACCTTTAACACAAGAGAAGCCTCCTGCAGCCCTCCTTGTTCCAGTTCAGCAGAAGTTTCCTGAGGGCTGCATTTTGCCACAACCACCACGCAGCTCTGGTGACTAATGAGGGCTCTGCCAGGAATTTTCCACCATCAGAACTGACACTCCTTAATGTCTAGAAGGGAACTTCATTGCTTGTCTAATGAAGGCTGCTTTTATGATATAGAGAGGCTTATACAATCATCAGTGACTCACTGTGCTGATCATCTTTTACACCAACAACATGGCTCAGTATTTCCCCAAATTCAGCGGCTATAATAATTTCATTTACCATTTTATATAAAACTTCACAAACTGTCCCACTAAAGTGAGTCAAGCACCAGAATAACGGCTGTCCGTGTAAACCCAGCTCAGCTTTCCACGAGCTTTCGGGAAGAGCCTCACAACACTGATCCATACATTCTCTGCTATGTTCTACACTGCCATGGGTCACTTTTTGTGGCCAGACCAAACTCCATGGAGCTCTGTCTGCTCCTCAACCCTCCCTGTCAGGAGGCAAGGATTCCTTCATTACTTTTCCTGAACATACCTCTTTCTGTGCCAGCTGGCAGGGGAGGGTTTCAAAGGCCCTGGTACAAAGCTAGTATTTCTACAAGGGTTTTCCAAGCCAACCACAGCAGCGTTGCAGAGGTAGGATTGAAGAGGCTCTGCTCTTGCACATGCTGCAATAAGCAGGCTGCTCCTTTGCCGGGCTCCTTCCACCTCGGCGCCACGAGTGGAAAAGCCTGGCAGGGCCAAGGCTGCCCATGCCTGCTCCTAAGGACAGATGTGTGTTCAGAGCTCAGAGGGACAAGGGACACAGAGGCAGCGTCTGAAACTGCTGCGAGCCCAGCACTCACGAGCAGAGAGGTCTGGGCTAACCTGAGCCTACCTCAACTTGGAGAAAAAAGCAAGGTTTTATGGAAACAGGAGAAAAAGGGCAAGTTGTAACTCTTTTTTTCCTGAATGAACAAAACCAAAGAAGTTTGGGGAAAACTTAAAGAAATTTGGGAAACTGGGAATTTGGGAAACTAAGAACTTAAAATTAAGAAATAATTACACCTAATTATTATTATCAGCTAACACCTTCCTAAAGATGACAGCTGCTATACTATCTAAGATTATCAGCTGCAGTTGTCAATAGGGAGATGAAGCTACAAAAAGAAGCAGTCGGCAAGCTCTTGCCACAGTGGGTTTTTAAGTACATCATTATTATTAATAATAATAAAATCTTTCTAGACTCCACTCCCATTCTCCATGACCTGGACTCCACTGCAGCAGCCTTTCTCACTAGAAGTGGCTTAACAAGAACGGGCCTATTCAAAACCCTGCATGTCTTATTTTGGGGTCTTCAAATAATGGCTAAGACGCCTCTGCCACTGTTTGCAGCAATACCCTTCAGCCAGGAGGCACCTCAGTAAGTCAGTGCTGCCAGTTCCATAGCCTGGCGCCACGTGGCATCACACTCTTCTTGGGAGAAACAGGGAGGCAGGCCCAAACTCAACATTACTTATTAACTTAACACTAAGGGCTGCCTGTTCTTTATAATTCAGTTCAGCTTTCTGATCCCTTCTGGCCCCAGGCACTGCCACTTGATGGCAGAAATATGGTTTCCTTGGCTGTTTTAACAGCATCCAGTGTACCGCTGGGGTATACATTGTGGCTCATATATATTAACTTTTTTAGGCTTTTTACATTCGGTAGGACAACCTAGATCAGGACTTCCAGTATTTAACAAGCCATGTTTCATTGCTCTTTGGTTGATACTTCAGTTTAAGCAAAGGATGTGAACTTTCTGTCATAAATCAGTCTAGGAGTTTGTCTCATGGTATTATATCATATATTAAAGATGACAGCATCCATTCTTACTGTATTTGTACTTTTTAACCCTGAAAAATGATTCACCAATTGTTAAAATACAGCAAATCCTGAAAAAAGACCATATTTGGGGAACATCTGGCACCGTAACGTCTAGGACACAATACAAATGTCTAGGGAGTCTGCCCAGGCTCCTAGACATTTTCTAGGAGGAGAAAACAGAAAGGGAAGGAGGAAAGCAAGTTCATATAGAATTCCAGAGTTCAGCAGAGTTTAGATCCCTTTGCTCCTGGATGAGATGGAAAGAACTCACTGCATAGGATACTCAGCAGAAAGACCCAATTTAACCCAAGTATTTAAGAAGTATTTAACCCAAAACAGGATGCGTTCCGTGTAGGAGGCAGCGACCTTCACAGACCATTAACAGCCTTCTGGTTTAGGCTGAAAGATGAAGCCCTGACTGCTTCAAGCCTCGCACCAAGGCAGGACCAAACCTGGACCAGGAGCTCCCACACAAGGAGGTCCGTCCACTCCCACACACATCTGTGTAACAAACACCTCGCTGCTCTCCGCAACAGAAAAGAGACAAAACTCCCAGTTTTCCAAACTAGCAAGGGCTTAAATGCAAGCAAAAGCTCTTGATCTCACTGCATTAAGACTCCAATTACTGTGCTTACACTCTTACGGTTGTCTAGTGAGCCAAATATTTTCTTTCTGTTCTCACTAGCTTGATAATTTTTCACCAAAATAGAAACACATTATGGCTAACACCTGCCAATATCCCTATTAATCTTTTTTTTTTTCCAGTGGACACGATTCTCCTTCCTTAGAGAAACCAGACAAAATAAAGCTAACATCTATTTTTGCTGCTCAGCAACAATGGCTGACCTAAATCTCAGTTAAATCTCAAATTACAGTCACAGATGTAAAAATGTGATGCAATATACCACAGTTATTTGTGTGGAAAACTACTGCTAATACAAACTAAAAATTAATAATTGCAATAACAACTCAATTCCCAATTGTTAAAACTGCAAAATTTGTCAATTTTCAAAGGCAAAAAACTTTCCTCTCTCCACCGTGAAGGCATTTTCCTCAATTACTTCCATTCACACACCAGAATGTTGGAAGATAAACATGCAGCTCTGGTACTGGGAGCTTTTGGTCACTGTTGAATGTGTTACTGGCTCGCTGACATTCTGATATTAATGTAACACTGAATTAGTTTCTTCACAAGAGTGTTTGAGAATAAGCCGTTGTGAGCTGCAGGAAAACGAATACTCATTTTTACTGCCAGTATTGCCTTACTGGAAGGACATTAAAAGGACACCGGAAAGGAAACTACAGGATTTGATTCCGCTAAATTATGCGAATAGAATTTAACTCTTTGGATGAATTAAATATTTTTAATATTGTTTCAACCAACTAGACAAAGAAATTCCTCAAAACCTTAAACTGTTTATTCTCAGGTTTCAAGAAGTGCCATCCGTCAAACATGCTGAAGTATTTAAAATTGCATTGCCTGGGTGTGCCAAAGGCCTAAATAAAGACATGCAGTTGCAGCCAGAACCTGGAAGTGTTTCTAGGAAACAAGTCCTCCCATAAGTTACAGGAACTTAGTCTGTCCCTGGTGCCTAAGCATACTGCTGCATTCCAGGCCAATTTAAATCTTTATGGGCTGCTGGCAAACCTAGTAGCCACAAGGAGTAATAAACCCCACTCCAATTATAGTTATGAGATGCAACTAAATTTTTTTTTTTTTCCAAATGGAAGCCAGTGTCATTTGCAGTCTGTGAATGTTCAGACTGTTCACTGCTGTAAAGTGTAAATAATTCCTCCATATTCTCCTTATTAAAAGTACACACTTTCATAATTATTAAAATCATATCTGAGGTTTTTTTATTGCTTCGCTATTTAGTGTTACTCTTGAGCAGGGCTGAAGGCAGCAAACACAGTTTGTTTCATTATGCAGACTCAAATCTATTCCTGAGGAAGAGATTCCCTGTTTCTATAGCATTGCTTCTTGGAAGGAAAAAAAAGAAGACAGTCTGACTGTAAAATTCCTAACTTCAGAGGACAATTTGTATAGATATTTTTTAAAGAAAGATAAGACACACTGGAAAGCTCATACTCTAAAACCGAGATGTGTGTGTGTACATACGTGTGTGTATATATGCATGTATATATGCACAAATATATTATTTATAAGCCACATGGCCCCATTCTTACAAATATGCTGCAAGTTAATCACATCTTCCCCACTCTTACATGCAGCATTTTGCAAGTTATGCCAGCTGCAAGACAAGTCATGTGTAATACAACGCAAGGGTGGTTTCAAGTATGGAAATAGAAATGGTTTCAAGCAATGTGTAATACAGAGCAGACTAATGTGATGAAACAGATTCTAAACTTTTGATAAAATGACACAAATACAGGAGAGAGGCTTTTTTCACAGTTTTTGGTTTTGACTAGAAGAATCAAGTGTCAAATTGCCTTACAGATGTCAGCTACAATTTGGGAAAGGAATAAGGGATTACATGTCTTTTCTCCCAACATTATTAATTCAATTACAGGCTGTGGATACCATTATACCTACTTTTGATCTTGTTCCTGTCCTGAAAGCGTCTGGTACAACTTCTTCATCTAACAGCAATGACAGGACTCTACTTTTAATTAACGAAACTAATTCATTTTGCCTCTAAACTGCACAGATGTACTGCACTATGAAAAGCACAGGAAAAACTCACTTTACAGGAGCCCTGGCATAGACCTGCAGCCAGTCAGGAATCTCGGCAGTGTGGTAGGGATTGGCAGGCACAAGGAGAGGTTGGCTCCTCTCCGCTTGCTGCGGCTGGTAGGTCACTGGGGGAGGCTGGTCGTAACGGGGAACGCTGTACAAAGGAAAATGAATAAATTCAGTCACATCTGAGTAACAAGTCAAGTGCAGTGATATCATTTAATTGGCATCTTTGCCCAATACACAGATTAATGCATGCAAAATCTGATGATGCAACCAGTGTCACTCCAACAGCCCTTGACTGAGAGCAACTTTCTGTTGCTATTTTAGTGCACTATTTCAATTACATCTACTAGTACTCCATTAGTACACTGAAAAATTCACCTTAAACCCCTTCACCTAGTGCCCACTACCTGCACCTTAAAGCACACCAAAGTGAAAGTTATTTCAAAAGACTAAAAACGGTAAGTATTAATTCAACCAATATTCCACCATTTCCTATTTTACAATAAGTATATTCAAGCAGGAACTACTAAAAGTTGTTCCATTTATAACAACAAAGGATATCCTCACATCTTTATCTTTTGTTCTATACATTAAACTTTTTCTTCTTGGGAAACAATAAAAAATATGCAATAGCATGAACTAAGAGGTAGAGTTTGGAGCGTACTAACATTATTCTCCCTCTACACAATAAGTAGTTAGGATATGTATTCTCATTCTAGGGAAAAGTTAATCCACAGTTCAGGTAGGATATATGTTATTTATTCAGACAATCTCCTAAACAGCTTTTTGTTTTTTGCAACCCACTTCTTTTCTCTGCAATTTACCAACAGCTGAAGAGCTGCCTTATTCTAGTGAGTTAGGAACAATCTCCTGTTTCTAAACTTAGGACAGAATAGATCTGACAAAAACTAACAACTGCAACTCTGAAAAATCTTAGTCAAGAACCAGCAACGCTTACTGCTAGAATTAAGATGTTTTCAGCGTAATACATACGAGGCAAGAACAGCTGCACTTTAACTATAGATATATTAGAGAAAAAAAATCATAAAATACAGGAACGATCTCTTGCCTACCTGGGAGCACAAGGATGTTTGTACTGCGCTCTTTTATTGATGTGATCCACATAATACACTCCAAATTCTGCAGACTCAACTCTCTCCCACCCTGGGGGCAGTCCCTCGCGCTCGAGGGGATGGCTCCAGTGAGTTGTGTTAGTGTTATGATCTATGTAGTATTTCCTTCCTCTAATAGTCCAGTCCACTGACCAGCCAGGAGGAAGAGGTAAATCTTCAGAATTATGATTTGTTAAATTTCCTAGAGAAGTAGCAGCAACTCTCCCAATGCCTAAAAAAAGGAAAAAACAATGTTGATTTTGGGGTATTGTCATTTTAGCTCAACATAATGTACAAAGTTTACAATTTTCACCTGAATGAGGTCCAGTATCATCAATTTTTTAACGTTGTGACATTTACAGTGCCACAATTACACTACATTTTTGCACATTAGTTTAAAAACACAGATAAAAAGCAAAACAGCTATTCCCTGTTAGATCGCACTTGCTTTTGCTCTCCTCCCAGTCCATAAACAGAGTTTGGGCTTCTGTAACACAAATCAGGACAGGAGCTCTGCATCCACCTAAAAGAACATAGCCAAACAGCACTGCAGTTATACTGGCATCTGTTGAAATATTAAAATATCTTTGGAGATCAGTGCCTAGCAGGGTTAACAACCATACAATCCTTGCTTTTGCAATTAGAGATGTGTGTTAGCACACATAACAGAGATGAAGCTATTACTGCTGTCCTAATTTGCTGAGCAGAGAGCTGAGATAAAGGTTTAACATCAGTAATCTTATCTCAGTAACAGTTTATGTTAATATGCTATTAAATCTGCACTGACACTATTTACCTATGACAAAACGTCTATTTCCTTTGCTAATTAAAGTCAGAAAGTATGACTATCTAGAAAAATCACTGCACACCAAAGCCTTCCAGATTAGCCAGTCAAGAGCAGTAACAGAAAAAGGTAAATCAAAATAGCAGAGAAAAAATGTTATCACTATATTGTGCTGACAGGTATCATGTGTAATCATAGGCAAAAAGTGTTTTCAGTAATGATAAAAAAATTGTTTTTTTTTAGTAATGATAAAAACCACAGCAAGTCACAAAGCCTCCTGGCATCTTCTTCCCCCACCTCTTTCCCCTCCTCCCACAGGTCTTGGCAGGATATTCCTGCTCTGGATGTCTATTTGCTTCTCCACATCCCGTTCTTCTCTAGTACTAAGCACCTACATTTCCTAATGCCAATGAGGCACATGGATAAATAGCAACTTGCAGCCCTTTTCCGCAAGAGCTGCACTAAGAGAAGGGTTTTCCTAGAAGGGAAAATTACAGCCAAGGTTAAGTGGATTTGGGGCAGAGGACTGATGGCTGGCAACATGTGATATAGTTCCTACCTCTGCTCTAGAAGCACAGCATATTCATGATTTATAACTAAATAGCTGGCTTAAAAGGTTGTTTACTATCATTTTAAAATACTTTGTTGCGAGATAGAAACAGCTTTTGTATTACTGAAATTAACCTATTACTTGCTGAGACATACTAAGAGAGACATCATTGCAAATTTATCTTTCTTTTCTCTACATATTATAGACAGTTAGGAAGGTAGTTGAAATAAAAGCCATAAAAATAATTCTCCAGCTCCAGATAATTCTCCAAATAAAACCATTACATATATATATATAAAAATGTGACATAAACAGGAATTTCACATGTCATAGTTTCATTCATTCAAAGCCTTCTACCTAGTGCAAGTGCTAGCCCGTATTCAACTCTTTTATCCTTGAAGTACTAAGTATATTCTTAGTCTCCAATTGTCTTTTCATCCCGCAAATGCATCTATCAAATTCCTGCATTTCCCAAAGTATGGGTACTATTTCCCACAGCCAGAGGAAGCTACTTCTTCCACTTTCTTGGAAGTCAGAATTTGATTCCTTTACAGCCATGTTTACAGATCAAGGGGAACACTCCTTTGCTTCCGTTTATCAGAAATAATGGGGTTTTTTTTGTGCGTGCTTATTTTTGTGAGCGAGCAAAAGGAAAAGGCACAGCCTATCTAAAAGATATTATTAAAAA
>JAVCKT010015226.1:0-13415 GCA_032273925.1 Rhynchotus rufescens
GATATATCTAATGTAAAGCTGTCTTCAGCTTCCTCTCCTCCAGGAATGCCTAAGCTTCCCAGAACAGTCTATGTGACCATGCAGAAGAAAGGACACAAGTTTCAGAGGGCAACTGAAAGAGCACTGAAGGGTGCCTGGCTTGGTAGGTGATAGTCAGGTCTCTCTCCTGTGGGAGCAGCTTGAAGTTCCCTTCCACTGAAAAGGGAAGAGAAGTTAGTTTCCTACTTATGTGTCAGTGCTCTAGCTGTCATGTAAGAGATGAGTGAAGGCAGCTTCCTTTCCTCATCCATTTTTAAGTAAAGAGCACGTTTTACCTGTTTCTTTTTTTCAAGTTGCAGAGCTCTCAGGAGAGCTGTGCAGGTTTTACACTTCAGTCTGGCAATACTGTAGAGCTTTAGTATCTGAAGTCCTTTGCCAGAGCTGGCCTGGCACATTCGCTTTTTCTCAGGCTACTGTGTCATAGCTAAAGCGTTGCCAAGCCCTGTGGCTTCCTACACTGTACATGTGTGGGGAAAATCATAAAAGATGTGCTGATCTTATTGTTAATTAGCTAATCTGTTCTACTTATTTTTTTTTTGCCTGTGCCTCATAATGCCGTGCGTTTTTGAAAAGATGGATGTGAGGATGGAGTAGTCGCAGAAGCAGAGAGGCAAACGCTCATCCAAACTAGCAGGAGGAGTTCAGACTATCATACAGCCACGTCCAGCTACAATTTGGGGTCCTGTATTTTTGCTTGTGTTGCTTGAGGGACTGTAGCTGTCACAAAACCTGCTCTGCAGAACTTCTGGTTTAATGTAGGACTACGCTAGCTCAGGCCTCCTCGTTTGCACAGTAACCTGTGGACAAGACTGATATCTAGGGAGGAAACTGGCTTAGAAGAGATGTGCTGTTCTATTTTTTCTGATGATGCTAAGGAGAGGAGGAGTCAGTGATACAAAAGTGCCATCCAAGAAACTGGGTTTTATGTGATATATATTTGTTACAGTGTGAGGACAAAGTGAAAAGAAACTAGAAAGACTGAGAAAAGAGGGGCCCGAGGAGATTGTACTGAATTGCAGTGGCATTTGCCTACAGGTAATCTACAGATTGCTGTCAATGAAACAGCCCACTAATAGCTTATTTTTAAACAAAGAGATCAGATACAAACATGCAGTAATATTAGAATACCAAAACTGTGAAAGCCCTTGCTGGATTGGGCAGCAAAATGTTTTATTAAATGGTTAGAAATTCCTGATGAGATAGAAATATGAGCATTTATATCAGGCAGATAGTGTCAGATTGTTTTGTTTTGCTTTCTCTTGCTAGTTGATGCAAGGAAGGCCTAGTTTCTGCTCATTTGTTTCTTCATTAGAACTACATTTTATTTGTGTTTTTTTAGCAGTGTAATCACAGCTTGTATTTTGCAGCAACAGATAAATATGCTGTCTTGGCAACAGATTTCCCAGCAGTCATAGGTGGCTTGATGTATCTTCATCCAAAGTTTTATGAACCATGTAAAAAATATTCACTAGATATACAAATAAAGAAAGAGAAAATCATTTGGGGTATTTCTTCTTTCCATTCACAAACTTCTTATATTTTGTTAATTCTAATGCAGCTTTTTCTAAACTTCTCCTCTGACTTACCAACAGACTTTAATGCTACTAAGTGATTTACTGAAGCTTTATGAGTGATATTTCTGCTGCTGTAGAGGCTCTAAGAGCATCTCCAAATATGATATAATATTGCATTAGCATTAATACGGGTATTGATGTAAAATCAGTCCAAATAGACTCTGCATCTAATCCTAAACTCTTTTTCTGAAGTTCACTGTCAGCAACCTAACTTCCTTCTTTGATTTCAGTGCTGAATGAGCAGTATTTTTAGAGGTTGCCCTTTAGATCCTTGTTTTGGTAATCACAATGCCAATGCACATGAAGGAGTTTTTAGAATTCCAATTTTTTTTGACAGTGTTGTCAGTCATCACCTCGGCTCGTTTGGGTTTTGCCTTTGGCTTTTGTTTGGCTTACGGCTTCTCGGGCTGGAATACTGCAACAGCCTCTTGAATGTGCAAAAGGTTCTTCCCATCTTCCACTCTGGCATCTGTGCAGGTCCATTGTTACGAGGGAGCAAGTGCGGCTGATGTGCGCAGCACGCTGTGGCACAGGCGCTCGCCCTTTCCGACATACGCCTTCCCTGGATGGCTTCAGAAGAAGTGGCTGGCTCCAGCGCGCTGCTAGGCTGTAATTAGTGTAACTAACAACTCATATGAAAGAGCAGAGTAGAGGTCACCGTAGACTTCAAAGGTCTTAACAGGTTAAGGTTGGAGGGCAGGCTGTTCCCTTGCTTAATCTGTTGCCATATCTTCTGAGTTTTGTTGAAATCGTCAATGACCTCTAACCTTGACGTGTTGCTCCCTCATAATTTACTGGTCACATGCCATGTTCTTTATTTCTGCCCATTTAGACAGAAATGGGGCTTTGTTACGAAGGGCGTCTTCGTTTTGTGCTCACATTATAAATGTGCACAGGTAAACAGCTTTTTAATACAGAATGAAGATTTTTCTGCTTTAATGTTCTTGTCCTGCTAGCTTTCCTACAAAAGAGAAAGAGTTGCTTTGCTATACTTTGTCGTGTGATTTGTAGACAGCTATTAACCTGTAGAATAAGATGAGGTTTAAAATCTAATTATTAAATCAATTGGCTAACATGCAACTGTTTCCGAGTGATACTTAAATATCATGCTTTTATGAGTTGCTTTCTTAGACCTAGTTGCCCAAGGATAATTTTGTTTCATTTTCAATAAACATGAAAATATATTTAGGTAAATATATATCTTTATGGTGTGAGATAAAGGTGAAGTTCTTAAGAACTTTGTTTTTCTTTATTGTATGAGATAAAGATGTAAGTTAAGAACTTTGTTTTGTGGGGAAGGTAGAGTATGTATTATTCCTATGTCTTTTCAGTAGAGGAAATAGCCATTGAGGACACACTGTTCAAACTGCATTGTTTTGGGGGGTTTGTTGTCTCCTTGGCCTTGTGAACTGTTGCATCTCTTCCAACTCTCATGACTTGCATGGTTGGATTCAGTCAGAGAGGAGGTGAAATGCAGTAATTCTTTTCCCAGGAATCAGGCAGCTGTTTCTCCTTGATCCTAGCTGGCCCTACGGGAAAGGACTTTCTTCCAGTTCTTCCTTAATTTGCCGTTGTCCCCTCACCTTTGGGGACAGTTGGGGTTGCCTCCTCCAGGCAACGCCTAGCAGACCCCTCTAAGGCCAGAGGCAGAGATTCCCTGTGGTTTTCTCCTTCCATCTTTTCCTTCTCCAGCATCGTGTCCTACAGTTTCTAACCGTGCCACCGTTCTGAGAAGGAAGATGCTAGAAGTGACTTCAACAAAGTAGCACACAGCAAGCTGTCTGCGTGGAGCAAACTGAGCTTAGATTTAATTACCTTTTTTAACTGATTAAAATGCTATGAAAGGGAGTGAGAATGACTGAGAGGGAGGGAGAGTAGTGCAGTGTTAGATTTGAAGTTCACTAGGAAAAAAAAAATCATTTTTTCATACAAGGATTTCACAAACGACACTTGGATAGTATTTGGGAAATCTTTCTTTCAAGACTATCTTGCGATTAACTATGGGAGTACTACATCAAAGCTGCACTGACTTCAAAGCTTAGAAACACTTACAGCTTCCAGCTATTACTAAAACCTACCACTTCACCCTGCCAGCAGCTCCTCTTAGCTGCCTCTTTAAGTTACACCCATCTACTTCCTGCCCCCTGAGTTGGGGGGGACAGGGGACTTGTAAATTAAATATAGCTGTTCTCACTAAAGCAATGTAAAAATCTAGGGGAAAAAAAAAAACAGCAAATGGAGGCATTAAGACATCAAAGATTTAATACACACTCAGCAGTGATTTACATATGCAGAGTCTCATTTGGCCAATTTTAATGAAGCTGTCAGTTTTGAGAAAGTTTTCTGACCGTGTTCTGCCCCCTGCATGTAAGGGGCTAAGTAAGCAAGCTCTTCAGAGCCTCCTTTAGATCCAGATGTTAGCTATCACGTACAGAAACCTGTACAGTAATCTTGACTGACGGACAAAGTTAACACAGTTGATAGTCTGGCACAAGTGGACTTGCTGTGGAGCCACGGGATTTTTTCGCTTATATACTCCTCAAATACCACGTATCACAAGATCAATTCCAAGCCATATCCTACAGTGATTCCTCACAGCTCCTGATGGTCATGTGCCTCCATTTGCCTCACCTGAAAACAATGTGTCAGTATTGGGCAATGCTCATCATTAACTGCTGTGACATTATCGGCCCTTTTGCATTAGCAGGGGGAACTGTGGAAGCAAAGTTTGCCTGCTTGATATTTGTGGAGTCCCTGAAACAACTCATTTGTCATAGTATAGGACTGTGCTACGTTCTCTGAGCTGAAATAAGAAGGGTAAAATGTACTGAAATGGTAATTTATTGCAGTATTAATATTATTCAACAGTTAAAATTGTTACATTGTTATTTTCTGATTGGGAGTTTTATGCCTAGGGTTTTTAAAATGGTACATTAATCTCTGAATAAATTTTGTCTTGCAAATGACATATTAATAGAAAGTTAGGAACAAGTGTGAGTCTTTGAGTGTGTTTTATATAACAGTTTATATGTTCAGCACAGATCAATGACATGCTCTCTAGAGCTAAATGCCATTAATCCATTTACAGCTGCTCATTGCAATGAAGAGAAATTACCAGTGAAAGAGCGGATCGTATGTTAAGGAGAATTTCTCTGCTTCCACGCATTGTTCTAGTTTTATATTTTGCAAATGTGTTCAGTGCCTTTGCAAGTGTTTAAAGTCAATCTTTTTTTTTTTCTATTTACAAAAGAAAGAGGTTGGCAGCAGTCAGCAGTCCTGAATCTTCTGGCAAGTGTCCAAGGCGCTGGTTGTTTTGCCACACTTAGTTCCACATCGCTGAGCTTAGAAGGCAGACGTGGCACAGCTCTATACTGACCTATTGGTCATGACCACTCCTACCTCATTCGGAGGGTTTTTCATCCTAATCTACTCGCACAAATAATGCAGTTCTGCAGCGATAAATGAGGGCTTAAAATACAGGAATGTGAAGGCGGTTAACATATTGTTTCGGGCGGGTGATAGTTGCCTCTAGGTGTAAATAAGGGAATTATAATGCAACACAGACCGTGGAAAAAGAATATTGTCTTTTAAGGAATTGACATACGAAGAAAGAATACAGGAATAACTGTTAAGTCTAAAATGCGCACGGCAAGAGGACGTTCTGTCTAAAGACTCTGCCTTTGCTTTCAGTGCATAAAGAGAGAGGGGGAAAGCTTCCTGGCTGGCTGCTTATTCAATCAAAATGTCAGATTATTTGGAATAAATAGTTATTACGGAGTCAGGTATGACTCCCTCTATGAATTTATATATTTCACTGTGTCATAGATTTTTTTTTTCCTTCTTAAAGAATACATTTCCCTGAAATAAACTATGCAGAGTAGGAACAGCATAGTCATTTGGAGTTCATTGAAAATATAGGAGGACATCATGTTTCCTGTCCTTATGTTAAGCTTGGCATATTGATTTTTTTGCACAGCTTGCAGCATAGAAATGTGATCTACAGCTATGGCACGGCAAGCTAAACCACATGTGAATTTGTTAAGTACTGCTGGATTAGCAGGAATCATCGGACTGTGCAAATAAGGAGGCTCGACTTCTTCCATAACTTTTTATTTATGACTTAATCAATTAAAATAGCAAGTTTTGATTTTATTGGCTATAAATAAACAATCACAAATCATGTGCAGAAGCTGCTGGTTTATACGCTTGCTTGTTTTCACAAAGGCAACTCTGCAATTTAGCCGCAATACCTTCACAGGCAGAGCTGAATTTGAAGTTAAGGATCAAATACAGGAAGATAAAGATTCGACAAATGTTGTTAGCTACTGTTTTTTAAATTAGTACATGCAATTCAGAAAGGCATAGTGTGTTTCCTAACTTGCAGGGTTTTATCTAAATTTGTCATTACTTTCCTTGTGTATTCTTTGCCTGTTTAATCTTTTGTTCCCTTTATGTTCAAAGATACCAAGATTATGGGAGCTACTGATGCTGCAGTCTGCATTTAAATTTACTTACGGTATAGCTGTGTGGAAAGAGTTCTTCTGATGTGAGGCTGGTTTGCTCTTCTCTCTACATTATTAAACCTCCTTAAATACATCTATTATACCATTCACCTTGCTCGACTTCAAAGAATGCAGCAACTGTGTAGAGAGGATGAACCGGAGCTCTGCTGAGTGGGTTACCTGTGGTTTCTTAGAAATGCTAATGCATTATCTGGCATGTTTGTAAAGTTATCTGCTTGCTGCTGCATTTGAGAAACCATTCGGCAGTTCTAGCAGCAAAATAATAAAATGTCCAGGGCAAAGAAAATGACTGGAGATACTTTGGGATTTGAAGTCATTGCCATTCACCCTCTAAAACCATTTCCACAAAAGAAAATACTAGTGCTGAAGGTTACTTCAGGAGAAAACAAAAGTTGCTGCTATTCTTAAGGAATCTCTTGAGTGCAGTCTCACTGAATCACTTATGAAAATGATCTGGACTAATGCCTGGCTTATCATTCAGAGTTTATTGGGAACTAATCTGTTCAAAATGTTTGGAATAAGCTCAAACCTGACTTGCTCATCTAATGAAAAAGGTCAAAGCCGAAAAGAAAGTGCCACTGGTTTGTGTTAGGTGACACTGTGCCCTGCTTGTCTAATTTGATTACACAGAGCCACTGAAGCCCCAGGCAAAGCTGATTTTAGCTATAATCAGCTTCTTAACCTTTTGAGAACTAACGTAAACACTACCTACCAGCAGCTAATTATGTTGCTCCGTTACATACAACAAAGTGCAAAGGTAAAAGTGTAGAACTACAGTAACACGTGTTATGACAAGATTACTCAAGGGAGTTGCGGCCGTCTGCATTTTATGTGCACTCATTGATTTCTTTTTTAGAAATTAAAAATGGGTTAGAAGCACTGAGCATCCATGCATGGGTTTTGAGCAGCATTCCCCTGTCATGCAGCTGAGAAATTTTCTATTTCCATGTCCTTCAAAACTTTTAGGAGACTTCTAACCCGTGAACTTCCAGTATATTTGAATGTACTGGAGTGGCCGCCCTGCTGACCACGGACCAAATCAGAGTGCTGCACAAGGCTTACTTAGTCCCAGGCCCAGCAAGGAGGACGAGGTGGCCGGTGCTTCCTCTTTGAAGCAGCAGTTGGGCTCACTGGCACCTGGTCTGAGTGCTACATGGGTTACTCATGTCATATACAGTTTTTGTTGATACCATCAGTATTCCAGATGATAACGTCCACCCATTATCACCTTCTTCTGCTGCTAGTTGCTTTCTCAGGTTACATTTCTCAGGTGTTAATCTCCAGGCAGAGCAGCTCACCTTTCCCTGTCACGTTTTGGTCCCTGTGGTCACTAATCTGCAGGCACTTGTTTGTTGAGCCCAAGTTGGGCAAGCTGCTACCGTTCTAGTGTCAGAGAGGGGGCAGATTCCCTTTGCTGACTCTGACAACACTCCAGCTTGATGGTGAGTGGACGGACCCTTGAGATCTCGACAGGAAAGTAAAATAATTGGCCAATTTCAGAGTGTGTAAGGGGTTCGTTTTTAATTATAGGCTTGACAATTTTTTCCAGGAAAGGGTTATGCAACTGAGAGGCTAACTGTGACCCTTGCAGGTGTCGTGCAAACCTTTTGGAGTTTCACCTCTTAACTGTACAGAGAATCTTCTGTTGTGGTGGCCCTTCAAAATCCACCAATTATCATGCACAACTGGATCTGGCCATGCTGCATTCTGAATATGTATTTCCTGCAGGGGGCTTGCAAAGCAGGTACTGCTGGCAAAAGGATAACAGCATCTATTGATTGCAAATTATCTTCTCCAAGGTTTACGTGGACTGTGTTTTACTTACATAATTGTCATGTAACTCGCTGCTGTCTAACCATCGCTGTCCTCTTGTTACATTCAGAGTAGAATGAAAAAATGTATTTTAAATATTTATTGTGGATGTCACCATGGCATGAGTTACGTTTTCTGAAGTGCTAGAATATTTTGTTTCTAGGATAATAAGATATCATCATTCTAAAGTAAAAGGATATTTTTCTGTGTCTTTCTCCCCATATTAAACAAAAAGTAGAATCTGATTCTTTGTTCTGGTCCAGCTCTCAGAGTGGCCAGGAAACGGATACTGAAACAGAAGTGGCCAGGAAACAAGGAAAAGACCAGGAAAAGGCTACTGAAACATCATTCTACTTTTATGGCTAGATGTCTTTAGACCTTATGTCCCTAATTCATTGCACATGGTGGTTTTATACAAAGTTTCTTCCACGCGAGCATCTGCATTGCTTTGCAGTTGTTATCTAGGGACTATTCCTGTTGTGTAGGGTAGGGTAAGACAATAAATAGGAACGAAAATCGCAATTAGAACAGTGTCTTATTCCTCTAGGTGGAAACTTCAGATACTACCACTTTGTAGTTAATTTAGGTTCTGGAACACACAGCACAGGCGCTAGGGTTTGGCCAGATCTTGATGAATTAGGTAACTTCCCGGGTTATCTACAGAGGAAATCAAAGACTGCTGCTCAGCTCCTGCACAGACTCGGAAGCAAGGAGAGGTAGTGCTTTGCTCGTGACAGTCAGTACTCGTGCCGTGACATAGGCAGCAGCTTCTCTTCAGTGCCTCTTTGAGGGGCAGCCTTTCTTCCTGCGGCCTGCCATGGAACATGAAAGTGCTGCTGCTCCCGCCTGCGGAAAGGTACGGCGTGCCATGCAGCACTGGGATCACAGCGAGAGCAGATTTTGATCCAGATCTAGTAGAAGTGGGACCCTGAAAAAGAGGAGTGTGGCTGTAATAGAGATGAATTTATTACAGAGAGGATCACAGGAGCCAGAACCAGATGAGAGTTCCTTTCTTTTGCCCCCCCGGAGAATAAATTGCGAGCTTTTAGCAGCAGGTAAAGAATAAGTCAACAATGATACATTGGATCAGAAAAGACAAAGCTTTTAGTGAAAGGTAAATAATCCTATTGCTTGCAAGGCAGGCTCCAGCTTAAATACTGCACAGGGTGGTGGGCAGTGTAGTCCATGAGAAAGGTGAAGAATTAGAGAAGTTCCAAAAGAAAGGAGTAAGAATAATGAGAGGCCTAGAAAATATGATCTTCTGAAAGGACTGAAATAATTCAGAATGCTTAACTTGAAAAAAAAAAAAAAAAACAAGTGAAAAAAAATGATGGAAATCATAAGGTAGGTGAAAGAGCCACAAGAAAGAAGGGAACAGTCTGTTCCATGTGTACAGTAAATGGTGCAAAATGTGATGAAATTAAATTGGAGCAAGGAGATGTTGGGTTGTGCATTAAAAAAAAAAGCTTTCCAAGGGTAGGGCTGGAGGAATGCTGAGGTATAAAGCCCATGGGTCTCCATCACTGGTGTTGTTTAAGGACAGGTTACACAAGCGCTTGCCAGAAATGATGTGGGTGCAGCTGATGTTGCCTTGGGCAGGGCGTGGAGTGCCTGACCTTGAGACATCTCTCCAAGACCTGCATTTCTATGGCCGTGTGACTAGCCAGGAAAAAATGAAACTCTAAGGACAGCAAATTCAGAAGGCAGAAAGATTTTTAGGTTCATAGTTTTTAAGTTGTTTTCATAATTTTGGTAACATGCTTCATTTGTGTTTTTTTTTAAGATATAATGAAGAGTCTACAACAGGCAGGCAAAGCAGCTTACATAATGCAAAAATATTTTTTTTTTTTTTGTTTCAGCAGAATACAGAGAACTAAGCATTACCGATAGCAGTGTTCTCCCAGTTTGACATATAATAGCAAAAATAAGTCTGTTAGGAAGTGCTAACCAAAAATGCGCTGCCCACAGTCATTGGTTTTGATGTCTACAATGTCCACATCAGGGAGTAAAACAAGTATTGTAGAGCTTAGCTGGCCAGTCACATACTGCAAATAACAAGCAAGCCTTAGTAAAATGTTTGTAAACAATCCATTTCCCAGTTTGTTAAAAGCCTACATACAGCAGACAGATTGAAATCTGGAGTGCATTGTGGATTTGCTAACCAGAAAAGAACATACATTTGTAGCTAATATTGTTTATAATAAATAATCGAAACCTTTCCACAGCACAGTAAAGCACACAAGAGTAAATTAACAAGGAAGTCTGTCTTTTATTCTTATTAATTCCAGTACGTCTTGAGGCAAGTAATTTACAATAAGTGAAATTAAAAGAGTAAATACTGCTGGCGAATTTGCCTCTGATCTCACAGCTTTCCTTGCTGGGGTCACTAGTACCTTTAGCAGCAATTGTGTGGGTCTTGCCAGCTTCATTTGCTCTCGGTTTCCAGGAAGGAAAGGAACCACGTACTCTTGCATTTGCTCCTTTCTCTGGAGAATGAAAGAATGGATTGGAATAATGATTTGTCTGAAAAAAATTTTACAGACTAGATCAAAACAATACCCCAGGAACCTTTTTTTTTCCCCTCCTTCTCTGAAGTCAGATCCCCAAACTCCTGGGAGTTTGGACAGTGGGGATTCTTCAGTAAATGTGCGGTGATAAAACTGCCAGATTGAGGGTTTCTTAAGTGCTACTGTCCAAAATCACCAGCCATGCTTGAAACTAGTAATTCTTGACAGAACATACACTCTCAGTATGTGACTTTTAGCTGCAGGGAGCCAGAGCATATGCTTTCAAGCCAGAAAGTTGTTTTTTTTTTTATTGTATTTATGTCATAACCTCTTTTATTACAGTTTTAAGTTCTTTTTCTATCTTAGCCTTCAAGGGTTGCTATGAAAGCCCCACGTAAATAATAGCAATATATATGTATATATGAAACTGTAGGCTATTTAAAAACTTCTGGAATGCTTAACTGATGATTTGCATTACAGACTGATAAAATACTCAGTAAATATAGTGACATTTTAATTCACTCTGTGTGGGGGGCTTCCTTTTTTCACTTTCTTTTATTTTTAGATTAAATGAGAGGAGGCATTGTGGCCCTAAAGAGCCTGTATAAGCTTGTTCTCTTAATCCAAAATACACATCCTCTTGATCAGCCCTGCATGATGTAATGAATCAAGTGAATCAACAGAAAGTTCTTAGCATCCAGAATTTCCCTTACTTCCCAAAAACTCCTGGGACATGAGGCTGCTGAGCCCTTTTTAGGAGGTGTCCGGTGGGATTTGACCATTAATTCACAGATTCAGCCAAGAGACTCCTTCGGCCAGCCCTCTTCTGCTTTACTGAAGCCTTCCTGAAACTGCAGAGCCCCAGAGGTTTTTGGAACACACGTCCCTGCATTACAGGGGGATATCGAGCACTTTGCCTTGGAGCAGAGCACGTGCTTTGCAGCCAGCAACTCGGGCAAGAAGGGTAACTGCTTTGATTTCCTTGAGTTTTGTTGGTCCCCAAGGGCAGACCTCAGACTCTTCAAAAGAAGACATTTAAAGGCACTTTAATGATCCAAAAGTCGTAAAACAAACTGGTTTAAAGGATTTCAGCCCCTGACTGGACGGTTGATGGTATGCAGGCTGACCAGCTGCAGGGGACATGCGTACAGTTACTGCTTCACTGTGGAACTACAGAATATTTTAGAGCAAGTCACAGATCTTTTAACTATTCCTGTTTAGATACCTTTTCACTTTAAGATCAGCAAAAGTTAGATTCCTATTTGTACACAGATATGAACACAGATTTAACAACTCTGGCCTACAGGACACTGAGATGGCTTGATAGATCTGCTTCTCAAATCTATATTGGCAAACTCCAAATACATTATTTTTATTGTATGCTATACTTCATTGTCTGTTGATTTAATTCAATTGAAAGATCATAGGTGATGGTATTAGACAGTGACAGTAGTATCTGTTGTTTGCATAGAGTTGGTATGGTTATCTTGGGACATCAACAAGTTGTCTCACCAGCTGTGAGAAAATGTTTTCCATATTGTACAGAATTGAAATTATCAGATACTAACAACTGTTTCCCTATCACTTATGGTTTTATCATGTTTAATATTTTATTTGCAAACACTATAATTAAATTATCAAAGCTTTTCCTTCTTGCACATTTTAACATAAAGCTCCTTGCCCATATAACTGTATAGAAAACGCTGGTGAAAGTTTTCTCAACATAACAGGTAAAGCTCAAAAATTAAAAGATACATGAGAAAAAAAATCAGTTTATATTTTTATTATCATGATTTTGAAGTCATTCCCGTTTGTCACTTTGTGAATTTTCAAGAATTTGTATAGGCAGAGATGTATTCAATGTGGCTAGAGGCAGGGAATCAAGTTCAGATGACTCAATCATGGCATCCTGCCCAAAACCAAGTACGTGTGCAGAATCTTCTCTTCACCCAGATCTGCCAGTAATGTCCCAAATTTAGCTGGGCATTGAGGAGAAGGATAGCACTGAACAAGTTCACATTCTAAAATGAGAATAATCTGTTTCACTTACTGGATAATAGAATGTTTCATGCAAATAGTAATCACTAGCAATTGCATTATGCAGTTAGATATTGAAGACAAATCTTACAAAATTCATTCTAAATTTGTCTCTTTGTTGTGATAGATGAGATGAATATGCAAATACATGAATAGTGTGAATATTTTGTACTCTGTCCCAGGCAATATTTGGAATAAAGAAACTGTGTTAGAGACTAAGAAAGTAGATTCTGAGATGAAGAGCTTTTCAGTTCTGTTATCAAAGGTCAGCAAAGCCAGGGTTATTTCTGTCTGGTAAGTATTGGTGTCTTGTCCACAATTAATTTGTTTAAATGGACTAATTTCATAATTCGTGGTCTCAGCCATGAAGAAATATGGCAATAGGCCTGTGATTCTCAAGCTCTTCTGACTCTAGGTTGTAATTACCAAAGCTGTCTGCTCAGTGCCACTGACATCTATGTCCCTTTTACAAAGAAAGATATTGGCTGTCCTGGGACTTAAACTGCAAGTAAAGTGCATTTAGGCTAACATGCTGGGCACATTTGCTTCTGCTATTTCCACGTTGGGGCCAGTAATTCCAGCAGAGGGGCAGGGCACAGAGCAGCGAGCAGCAGTGCTTTGCACCCCTGCCCCTGAAACTGCTGAAAGCTCATGGCCCAGAGCTGAGAAATGCTCTCCTGGGCCAGAACTGATTTTAGAGCATGTTTAGATGTATTGTCAGTGTATGTAAAAACACTTGTACTAAGACTGCCCTTTCTGCATATGTTTTCAGAATAAAGTATTACAATTTCTAGATTCATTACTGTTTGCAGTAGAGGCAGTGAAGAATACTACTTATAAAATGCTGCCAATGCATTTGACAGCAGTTTCATTTCTTACATTTTTGTAGCTACGTTCAGCGCTTACTACTATTCTTCGTTTAT
>JAVCKT010015229.1:0-20795 GCA_032273925.1 Rhynchotus rufescens
GCGGAGGGAGCGGCGCCCGCCAGGCCCGCGCGCTGGCCCCGCTTCCTGCCGCGCCGCCCGCCGCGCTCCCTTCCCCCGCGGCCGCCCCCGGCCCCGCGGCGAGGCCGCCAGAGAGACCGCGCGCCTCCGTCCGCAGCGGGACGGCCCCGCGGAGCCGCAAAGCCCACGGGGCAGGAAGAAAAAAAAGAGAAGAAAAGAAAGAAATGCTCCTTTCAAGGCAGCGGAAGGGGAGACACCGAGGTCTTCCTCTGGCTCCCCCCACAGACAATGCCCCAGTCTCGAGGCAGAGGAAAAGCCAAAGCACCACAAAATGGTTTAGAGTGAGCACGCTTCGCCTCACCAGTTCACAACTGGGGCTGTGGGTATTTAACTGGGGAGTTCTTTAAGCTCGCGTCTCTGCGGGCGTGTGTCCCTGGCAGGGGTGCCGGGCGTTCGTGTTTGCCGTGGCTGTGGTCTTGAGGAGAGGACAGCCAGAGCCAGGGGGACGGGGTCCGCCCGCCGCTCCCCAGCACGCGCCTTTCCCCCCCGGCACGGCTACAACCCCGCGTCCTTCCCAAGCGCTGCAGGTAAACTGCTCCCGCAACGAGCAGCGGCCAAGGCAGCCAGTGTCAGGATGTTTCCCTTTCCTCCAGCAAAAGTCGAGGGGGGGCAATTATTAAATCAGAGAATAAATCACCCTGTGGGAGAAGTTACTCACGAGCAAGACTGGTTTCAACACATCTAACTCATGTCGTAGTCACTGCATATCCCTTCGGCATATTTTTCCCACAATTTACAGTACTATCCTTCTTGCTGTCTTCAAACTTCACATTTTCAGGAGAGGGGTGTCCTTGCTGCTCAGCCCAGACAACCAGCTATGAAGTTTGAGGTGTGTTTGATCTGTATTTAGGGAGAAGGAGCCTGACAAACCTCCAGTGCTGCATATTTTCGCACCCCGTCTCTACTCTCCTTCACCCAGCTGCTCATCATGTCTTTCCTGTTTCATCTGTTTTTTGCTTTATTTTGTTTTTCCATTCTGCTTCCCCTTTTAACTGCTGACAACCAGCTCCTACCCATTTTTCTCTCCCCGGCTGTCACCCCTGTTCCCCTTTCTCCCTACCTGCTTCCCTCCCTGCTCCCTACAGAGCGACATTTTGTGTCTCCATCCCTCTGCTCCTGCTCTCCACCAGGTTTCTGTCACTTGTGCTGTGCCTTGGGACTCTCACTCAGTGTCCCTCTGAAAGGCAGAAGTCAGGAAAAGATTTTTTTATCAGGATTCCTATGAAAGGCTCACTTGGGGGGAGTCCTTGCAGGACAGGTCCTTCCACCTGGCCCCAGCATCTACACTTGCCCTCAGAGTGGCCAGTGCACCTTCAACCCCCGTCAGTGCAAACGTGATTGCACTTGAGGCTAGGAACTATGGGCAAAAGAACGGTTGCTCTGCAACTCCTCATTCCCAGAGCTCCCACTTCCCTTTGGGAACAGATTTGGAGAAAGTCACGTTTTTGTTAGCAAATTACTGCTGTTTCAGGGGAAAACTATGGGTCAAGGAAGGCTTTGAGGCAGGGAGAACATGCAGCATCAAGCACTGTTGCAGCGCTGATGGGAGACTGGTTCAACACAAGCTGCTTAAATCCAACTTTGAGGGTCGGATTCTTAAAAAAATAATGCTCGGATAATTTGGAGCTCTCATTTCTTGACTGATCAAACACAGCCTTGCGTGAGCAGGGCACAAGTGGGAGCAGTTTCTTGCCTGAGGTGCTGAGGAGCAGCAGAGGATTCGGGGAGCTCCTGGCAGCACCATAGCTGGAATTGGGGCACACTCAGGCTTCAGCTCCAGCAGAATCACTTGTTTTTGGCAAGAAAACAGCATTAAGCTGGATAAGGAGCAGTACAGACCCCGAGCTGAGAGGAGGAAGTTAAAAGCAGACGAGATCTTTGTGGGTTTGCAATAACTGATGCCTGACAGGAAGAGTGAGTTCATGGCAGCATAAGGAAAAGAAGAAAAGGAGGAGGAGGGTACTAGCAAAAATCTATATTGTTCACTTGGGTGCTAAAGAGTCTTCTGACTCTGGGAGAAAGAGAATGTACTGGATGCAAGGGGAAGATTAAGACTATTTCTGTAGCTCTGTTGGAAACTCAAATTTTGTTCCTTTATTTATTACATTTAATACTCTAATAATGACTGAAACACATGATCTTATCACACCAGCAAATCTCTCTTCTGTTTTGAAATTTTATAAGTCCCATGGTTAATCATTTAAATGTTAATAAAACCCCATACAAATGGATTCATCACATAGCTGTTTCCTGTAAAAAGAACTTCCTTGTTGGAGGCGGCAAGGAAGAGTGGTCTGGTTTGCAGTCCTGCAGAGAAACAAGGGGCTGCTGAGAGCGTCTGGCAGGTAGAGAAATCCCTAGGACTAGATGTGGACCTTGCAGTGATGAAGCAGAAAAGGGTAGATGGTCACCTCTAGAGGTGACCTCTTGGCCAAGCATAAGATCTGCATCTTCAAGTCTTCTTCAGAGAGAGAGCCCTTCAGATTTCCACAACTGGCTGCTCCCACTGCTGTGTGATCATTGCCATTTGTGTGCAGGAACCTCCTCTCTCCCAAACTGTTGCTTCCAGGGTCTTCTGTTCCCTCTCTCCCTGGCAGAGTTTTTTTTCTTTCTCCCTGTCTGCTTTATAAGTAAATTTAAAAGTTGCTTCTGAGCTCTCCAGTTCCCACTGCTCTACCTTCAGCCTCGCAGCTTGATTTCCCCCCTCAGCAACGCTGCAGTAAAGCGGGGAGAAGGTCCCTCCTTGCTCCTTCTCTCTTCCTTCACCACAGTGCCTGCTCTGCTCTGCCACTCACTGACACTCACAAATACTGATCGGCTTCTGCTGCGCACCTGGAGGAGCAGCACATCCTAATCTAACTCCAGATCTCCTCAATGCCACTTTTTCTATTCCATCTTTATCAGGATTAACTATATATTTTGAGCAAAAACATGCTGATTTGTACCATACTGTCTTATTCCAGAAGAAGAATATTTTCACAGCAAGTGAAGGAGATCGAAGTGAAGCCTTCCCTAATTAAGTCTTACCTATTGCATGTGGTGAAATTTTGGAAATTCTTGAGTAGCTCTTTGGATTTCCATTCACATTCCTCATGATTAGTAAAATGCTGTAGAAAGCTTTTGCATAGATATCTAGAAAGCATCTAGAAATGCATCTAGCAAGTAAGTTGGCAGCAGTGGTTGTGCTGATAGCTAAGAAGCCAGCTCATAAAATTATCACTGTAGCCAGCTATGGCCATAGAGGCTGATCCTTCTTGTGCAGGAGAGACTGGAGAGAGGACTGTGGTGAAACAAGATCAGTGCCACTTGGAGCCTCTGGAATTTCAGGGCTGCTTCTCCACAGGGGTGGTTGTTCAGGCAGACTCCGTGTCAGCCCGACCTGAGCAGTTCCCAGCAGCGAGCAGGGGTCAAAGAGCCACCCCAGCCCCCTCAGTCGCTCCTGATGGGATCTCAGGAAAAGGCAGTGCTGGCAGATCTAAGGAGCTGGAAACAGCAGCAGCAGCAGCAGGTGGTTTTGGCAGATGGGAGAAGTTGAGGTTCACATTTCCGCAAGCCCTGAGGGTGGCTGTGGCCGTCGGGGTAGCGGGGACTTCCCTCTTGTTGCTCCCGTGGGGCAGCCGGGCACAACCAGGGTCGCGTCCCTCTCAGGTGGCGATTCCTGCGGGAGGAGTTTCTCCTGGCAGGCAGGCTGGATGGTGAAGCCGCCTTCGCCGAGAGCTGCTGCGGGCTGAGCCGGAGCAGCTGTCGGAGACGCGGTTACTTTGTCCTCCCCTCACGGGCTGCAGCAACCGCGCTTGCTGCTGGGCACCCAGCCTCGCCCTAGAGCAGCAGCGCTGGCCTGAGCCGGGCTTGGCGCTGGGCTGGCGGCGGCTGCGCTGAGCACAGAGCCCTCTGCACCGGCAGCGGGGCCGGGCGGCCGCGCAGCCCGCGCCGCGCGGAGCAGAGCGGAGCCAGCGCTGCCCCGAGCAGCGGGACGGGCATCCCCGGGCATCCCGCTGTGTGCCCAGCCCGCGGGCAGCCTGGCCAGGCGGGAGGCACAGCGCGCTCCGGGCTTCCTCTCAGAAACGCCTCCCTTCGGCTGCTGCTCCTTCTGCAGGTGTCCCGGCGCGAGGCGGGAGGCAAACGAAAGCAGATGCTGCAGGGCAACTTGCCCAGACCAATGCCCAGAGAGGAGCAAGGGACAGCAGCTCCTGTGGAACCGAGCGGGGGGCTCTGCGGCTTTCCCTGGGCTTCTCCGGCGGGTCTCCAGCGCCGGCAGAGCTGTGTGCTCGCCGTGCCCGCCGGGAGGGCGCAGCGTGTGCCGGGTGCCGCCACGCAGGGTGCCCGTCGCCTCCCGCTGCTCCTGAGGCCCCGGGGCTCCCGCCTCGCAGCCCTGCCCTGCGAGCGCCTGGATGGATGGATGGATGGATGGATGGATGGATGGATGGATGCACCTCCCGCAGCAAGAGCGAGCAGACCCCATGCTCGTCACCCAGCCAACAGCACGTGTCCCCACAGGGGTATCTTAAACACCCCGAGTTCCAGTCGTTTTGCCTCGCACACATTAACACATACGTAGCAGATGTAACACACATTTAGTGGCTAAGTGGGGCACAGAAGGCAAAAATCAAACCGGTGCCTTAAATCACTGCTATGAGCAAGGAAAAGCTGAGCCAGGAAGCCCTCAGATCTGCTCTGCTACCCCTCTGATAATCCTCCTCATCCTCAAGGTAGCACCAGCGCTTTGGATAGAGAAGGAAGAACCTGTCTCAAAGGGAGACAGCTTTGTGACTTGGACAGCTTTTCTGAAGAGGGCAATGCCTACGAAGTTTATCTCAGGAGTGCTGCACGTGAAGGTCCTGCTCGGTGCTTTTGGAGGGCTAGGGGACAGCCTGAGGGCAGGTGAGGCTGGGAACACTTTTGCCCCAGGAAAGGGGACCTGGCGGGAAACTCCATCATCCCGTTGCTGCATCTCTGCTCAGAGACACTCAGTCTCACCAGTTGGATTAAAAATAAGAGCATAAATAAATAGTAGGGTCACTCCATGCTCCTCCACTTCCCAGTCAGTCCTTCCAGAGCACGAGAAGAAGCTGCAAGTGTTTCCGAGAAGAGAAAGGTGGGAGAACCCCCCTGCTGCTTCCTTCCTCCTGCTCCTGCTCCTCCTCCTCCCCTTTCTCATTGCAGCAGCTCTGTTTCAGCAGACCAGCAAGGACACACTAGCGAGGAAACGGTGCATGTTCCAGGAGAAGGGGGTCACCGTGAGCACTTCTTTAAAGGCCAGGTGCCACCAGCTGTTGAGGTCAAGGAGATGCTTTTCCCAAGGCTGCTGAGCTTGGCCTGCACAGAGTTTGCCCGTGCTCGGAGAGGCAGGAGCTGTGCTCTTTGCCCGGGCGGCACACGGGGTGCCGGGAATAACTCAAGCCGCAGCCCTCAAAACCGCAGACTCAAAAAGCAGTCCCGGCTGCTCCGGCCCAGTCGCCGGGTTCTACTCCCACGAGGGCACAGGAGCCGCTGTCCTGCTCAGGCCACTCGTGAGGTCAGTGCTGCAGTGACATCGATCACCAAGGACATGCACCTGACATTGCTCCTTCTCATCTTAGTAACCTTAGTGCAAGAGCCATCTTCATGTCAATGCCCGAGGCAACTTTTCCAGGTCTCTTTGGTGTCCACCTCCTTAGGAAAACTTCTTTTCTCTCGCATTCATTTTTATCTTTCCTTCCCTGCTAAGTGCTACAGTGACACTGGTGTCCTCTGCCCCGCGCGCTACATTCAGCACAGGAGCTGCCCTGCTCTGGGGCAGCTTAGCCCAAACCCATGGGTGTTTGTGCTCACGCAGGGCTTGGACTCGGGCTCCAGTGCAGGGGGATAAGCACAGAGCTAAGAACAAGCATTTATTTTAAGATAAGTTTTGACTTGCCCATTTCACAGCAGCAAACTCCAGCTAAGTCTTCATTTAGCCGGTCCTTCCACGCTTCCCCCTGCCTGCCATATCCCTGCCCATCACCTGCTTCCTGCTCCTTGCTCCTCCTCGTTCCCTGCTGCCGGGCACTGCAGGTGCCCTGCACACCTTCCCTGCCTGCACAGGGCCTGGAAAACGGAATGGCAGGAGGCTGCAGCGAGGGCTGCGATAAGGGCGGACTCTGCAATGGAAAGGGCAGACTCTACAGCGGGAAAATGTTTTGAAGAAGCTGAAAGAAGAATTAATTAAGGAGGGATCCACCTGCTGTGGGAAGTTTGTTTAAAAACTAGGCATGTCCTTCATAGGCCTGGCAATTTCTTTGTTACCTGCTTCTGGTAATTAATTGAATTGATTAATGATATTCTTAGCCATGTAAGACTTACTTAAGACTTTTAAGTAAGTTCTCAAGTCAAGTAAGACTTTAAAGAGGAATGAAAAGCAGGCTGGTGGTGTTTTCATCCCTTGCTGTGCTGCTCCAACAGGCGATGAGGATTCCCTTTTCCATGGAGAGGCAGATGGTCACCGCTGGCCAGGGGTCGTGGACGGTCTCTACTCCTTGGCGCTGTCCCCAGACAGGGAGCTCTCTTGGAGCGATGCGTCCCGCAGAGCTCCCGCTCTGACGTTACAGCGCAGCCAGGCTGGGCACGGCTCCTGCATTCCCCGGCCTCGCTCCTCCTCGGAGCAGGCTCAGGGTTTCCTCTGTCCTCGCTGACTCAGCCTGGGCCTCGCGGTGCAGCCGCGTGGATGAAGCAGAGCGCAGGCAGCAGGAGCGAATCCTGCTCCGAAGCGGCAACGCCGCGAGGGTGCAAGATACAGAAATAAGGGCACGGGTGCCCTCGCAGGTGCTCCTCTCCTACTGTTCCCTGTCCAAAAGCACCCCTTGGGGCTGCTCTGCTTCCAGGGAGGACAGAGGCTCATGCAGGCAGCCACACGCAGTCCCTGGTTCACCTGGGGGTGCAGCTGGTGCACGTGGGGAGAAACATGCGGCGGTTCAGGGGTGCAAACACAGGGACCTGCCTGGTTCAGAGACCATGGGCGCTCGAGGGAGCCTCATCTGAAGGCCAGACCGGCTCCTCCTGCAGAGCTCGGGCATCAATACCCGGGCACTGACACCTGGGCACGGCCTCTCTCGCGCCGCAGTAGGAGCCGGGCGAAGGCTGGGGACCTGGCAGCTGCAGGAGCCAGGGCTGAACACGCAGGAGGGAGGCAGCAGGGCCTGGCACCGCCGGCACCTCCACCCTGCGCAGCGCGAGCGGGGCGGCTGCTGCGCGGAGCCCAGGGCTCCCTCCCCAGCACCAGCGTGTTGGCCACGGGGCTGGGCTCTACTGCTCACCTGGCTTCAGCGTGTCCTTAAATACACCCCCAGCCCTCCTGCATCTATCAGCTGCGGAATAGACCTATGGAGGGACTTGTAATTGCCTGCAAGTTACTTGGACACCTTTCCTAGATCCTTTTGCAAACAATCTGTTGCTCTCCAGGGCTGAGATGGACAAAATTAAGGGATGGCAGCAAGGGTATCAGCATGTTCGGAGCACAGCTTGAACACTCTGCTCCGGATCAGGCACAGAGCCTGGGCTCGCAGCCCTCCCGCACCCAGCGCGACAGTGACCTGGTGCCACCATGAACATCCTCCTCAAGGAGCAGTCTTGGTTGCGTTGAAACCTGCTCCAGCTCTTCACCCTGATACCATTTTGTCTTAATTGTATTCTGAGTATTTATTTTTTCATGTGTCCTTTCTACAAAAGCCTCAGACTGGCTGCTGTGTGTCACCCATCCCAGCCCCTAGCTACTCCAGAACACTGCACACAAAAGGCTGTCCAGGAATTACTGAGGAAAAGCAGCTGCTTTCCGTGCTAAACGTGTGACAGAGACCAGGATGGGATTTCTGCTTTTAATAACACTTTGCTCCTGCTACTATTGCCCATGGTAAGCACAAGGGTAGGAGAGGAGCCAGCTGGGATGTGGCTGCAGGGGCCGGGAGCCTGGGGCTGTGTCACCCTTCTGCATCCGCCCCTTCAATTACTGCCTGTCCTCACTGCAGACACATGAAGGGTTCCTCAGCACGAGCTCGAGGCTTGGCCTCAGCTGGTTTATCTCCAGTAGCTTGGAGATGTCCCTGAGCATAGGGGTGCAGCCCACAGGGAGGAAAAGCAACCAACCAATTTGTGAGGAGGGCAAGTCCTACATTTTCAACCACAGGTTAAGAACAAGTCTCTCCTGCTTTTTAGGCTTGAATTCAGCAGACTACCAGGGTAAAGGAAAGCTCAGGAGAGTTGGGGCGTTCAGAGCAGCAGCCCAGGAGCAAAGTGGGGAGGCAGCCCCTGGAAGCCCCCCTGCCCTGACAAGGGGCAGTTTTATTACTACAGTTCATCTGCCTCTGCAAAGACCCCATGGGTTTGAAGAAACACTGCGCGAGGTGCTCCTGTCTGCGGAGTCACACACACCCTCCCGCCCGCCCGAGGCTGTAGTGATGGTGTATTTAAATAACGTTTTTTGTTGAAATCAAGCCTATTTGCCCTAGCTGCCAAACATCTACCGCACAATGTCATGAAAGTCACAGCAGACAAGCCCAAACTGGCACATCCTCACGGAACAGAGGGTCCTCGGCCAGGATCAGTTCAACCCCACTAGGGGGTTTGACATCTGCGATTTTTCCAGTGTGAAACAGATCATCCCCCCAACCCTGCGCTGACTCTGGAGGCTGAAGGAGGAGGAAACCCCTGGCACCTGGAGCAGGGGTTGGGAAACTCCGCACAGTGGGAGCACGGGCTGGGAAGAGACCTTGGGAAGGCACCTGGGGAGCCTGGCATCCCACAGGCAAATGGGAGCTGCTGGGAAAGCTCTCCCCTCTGCAGCCCCTTTCTGAGAGCCCAGATCAAGGTAACTCCTAAACTCACCGAGTCCAACCCCGTGCAGGAATTTTGTACGTGTTGTGAGATTAGATATTCCACAGGATACATTTAAACATCTGTGTTCCCAGTACAAAGGAAGTCGATAGTGTTTTACTAAGTAGTATCTGGTGATGCTTGTTTCCCCATGTGAATCGTTGACTTACAGACCAGCTTGCACATACAGCTCTGCTATAGAAGGTAGCAGAGCTACTGCAAATCATTAAAGGCTGTCAGTGCATAGGGTATAAACAGCACTTTCCTGCAGCTATTCTTGAGGTCCTCTTCATTTCCACAAGTTCTAAGGATTCAGCCATGAAATAGAAAGGGCCAGTTTCCAGCTGTTGAAGAACTGTAAATGAGCAGCTTTTCCTGCAGCCTCGGCTCCACAGTCCCGACCTCTAGAAGATGAGTTAGTTACTGCAGTGCTGAGAACCCGAGCAAAACCAGGGCTGGGCATGAGGGGCCCAACCAGCCCGTTTCCATGATCTGTGGATTTGCAGGACCAGCCTCTACATGGAGCCGGCATGCTTTGCTCTACTTCCCAGAGACTGTGTTCATTTTAGGGCTTTTTCCCTCTCCTCTAAAGCAAATAAAGACCTATGCAAGCTCCTGGCCACAGCTGTGACAACTGTAGGTACCATTAGGAATTTTCCAACAGCACTTTCCCTCAGGAGGCATCTTGAAAGCCTAATGCTCCTGAAGCATTTCGTGAGGTTACCTTGTGCCTTAGCTCAGCAGGCTGATATAACATAGGCCAGCCCAGGAAATCTCAGTAGGGATTCTGGCCCTGTGGAGCGGCTCCGTGCCCCGGCTCCCAGTGCGGTTCCGAGGAAGGAGATGTTGGGATCACCCCGTGGGCTCACGCAGCAGCGGCACCGACACTGCTGCTCAGGGACCGGCTCTGCCGGGTGCTCAGTGCATCAGGCTCCCTCCAAGAAGTCACAATACAGAAATAAGTTGCAGAGCAAAATCATGCAACCGCCTTCTCAATGGAAGGGTTTCTCTAAATTTAATTGTTAATTTAAACTGAGTACCAGCACAAAGTTTCATTTCTCCTATATTTTGTTACATTCCCACTTTGTTGCAAAACCTCCCTATATGATCAAAGCGCTACGCTTACGCTTTCTATAGGTGTTTTTACATTTAATCTACAGTAAGTACCTGCTTAACTACCTGTTTAATGAGACAGTACCAAGAGTGGCCCAGGCCACCAGGAGTTTTTATCCCAATCTCTTCACCACAAAGCAGCCGGAACCGCTCCGGTCCTCAGGGAACACAGGCCACAACACACACCCAGCCCCCAGCTCAGCTCCCAGGGAAGCGCTGGGTGAACAAGGGAGCAGCTACAAACCACCCCGCCAGCTGCAGAACTGCTTTGTAGGGAGCATTGGGTTCTGTTATTCACAGGTTAATACATGTGCAAGTGTGTCCAAAGGCTGTAAAAACCACAAGATTATCACTGATTTACCTTCAAACAGGCTGCATTGCTTCTGTCAATACAAACCTTCCTGCAAGAGACTGCAACTCTAAGCACTGAACAGGAATTTGTGCAAGAGAAAAATTACGTGAATAATAATCACCACATAGTAAAGTTTCCACTCAGAGTTTCACATAGGATAGGGATTTTAAAGTCACATGAATAAACCCCATCAGAAGACTAGACCCGCCCTGCTCACACTCAGTGCAGACGCTCATGGCTCCAGCTCCCAGGCAGCAGGATTGCTGAACTGCTCCCACGGGAACTTCCCTGCCCTCCACAACGGTGACAGCAAGTTCCAACTCTGTGGCCATTGTCTGTACTTTGTGCTTCACGTCTCCTCAATTCTGAATGAAACACTGAGGCGAGCTACATGCTAAAATAAAATAATTTCCAGGACAAGCGCACTCTGTGCTTAAATTTCAGCCCTCCAGTTCATGGAGGTCAAGACACTACCTGACACTGAATGTCGGTGACTGCAGCCTCCAGCTCTGCCTAAAGAACCGAGTTACATCACTGGGAAGGATCAGGGCAGTGACAGCACAGGCTATTAATGATGTTTTGAGGGAATTTGAAATCTGGAACTTATGAGTCCTTCACTAGCTAGAGGAGCAGTTTCAGATCCTTGCTTCTCATTTGGCCAAGAGTTTACTCTGTACAATTTAGGAATAAGGGATAAGTTTTGTTGTAACTTGTAAATTAGTAATCTGTGGTCTCCTGGTTTTATCCAGACATACTGGATAAAGTAAAGATTTAAGTAACAATACCTTTCATAAAAGTTTTCTCTTAATACCATGACAAACCTCACACTTCTGTTAAGGATTCACCAAGGGAACAAAGTAACCCACACTTTTGCCATCTTCTGTTAAGAAAAACTGCACTTTAAGACTCAGAATCAGATTATTGCTGTAATGGAACTATTTATTCCAGAGATGCAGGGAAGCTTTTCCAGGGGCTACCGCCCAGCCTTCCAGCACCCACAGCAGCCCCTGGTACCCACCTACCTTCACGGTGAGCCGATCTGGGCAACTGCAACCAGCAGGAAACTCTTCTGGAGACGTCCCTCGAGCCTCCACGAAACGATGACAGTCTATGCATACATTACCCTACTCTTTATTAACTTACCATGCAATATAAAACAAGATAAAGAATTGTATCTCAGTGGAATTAACTTTTATTCAGAAAAAAAAGTTTACATATAGTCGTCGGTTTTCCCATCCGCACCGTCAAACTCCAAAAAGGACTGGAAACAAAACCTGCTTAACCATTATTGTAATACCAAAAAGGTGGGGGTGGTTTGTATTTTTTTTAAATGAACAGCAAATTATACAACTAATTGCTATGTTCAATAAATAGTCTTTACTCCTGCATTGATTAAGGGCAAATATTCAACTGAGTATAATTAAAAAAAATAAAAAATAAAAAAAGTTTTAACTTCAAATGCCACTGTGTAGCGGTCTGGAAACTTATGTAGAAAACAGTCTCAATTTTCAGTGTACAAGAACCTATTTTCCCAGTCAACCAAATATCAAATTTTGCTCTAGCTCAAATATTCTACATTCAAAGCAACTACTTGACAAAAGGATTCTCTGGTTCATGACTATCTAAATAAATCTGTCATTACAGAAAAGGCTCAAAAGTTGTTAGTTGTTTCTCAAAGTAATAGGTAAACATCTCAACAGAAAGATTAATGAGTTACTTCAAAATGCAGGTTTATATTAAAGTATCTGAATGTGCATATTACATATGACATGCAAGCTTTAAAAATATCAATCCTTTCTGCTCTTTTGATTAGCCAGAGTCCAATTGTTTTAAAAACAAAATCAGAATGACTTCCAGAATGTATCAACACCTTGGGGTCTCCATTTATTTCGCTTAGGATGTTTTACTACACAAAACTACAACAATTACAATATTTAAGAGTATTACAATAAAGGGGGATGGAAAACAGGAATACTTCAACTGAAAATATGTATACTCTAAATGAACCAAAGATCCGTAAAAGAACTGGACAAGGAAGAGAAGAACAGGAGAGGAGGCAGAAGGGTAGCTAAGATCTGAACTTTATATTTAAAAATCACGTCCTCGCTAACTCTTCTGACCTTCAGTAGCGCCCTGGAAGAGAGAGAGCAGACACCATGACTATAAGAAAGGGAAACAGCTTGAAAATGCCCCACTAGACGAACCCGTTTTGCCAAATAATATTAGTAACAACAAGGTTTAAGCCAGACAGATGCTACTTAATCCTTCGTGTTTACTTACTTGGACTATAGGAGCGGGATCTTGATCGTGATCGATATCGACTATAATAAGGTGACGGTGATCGTCTCCTTCAAAGGAAATTAAAGAAAAACTCAACAGGGCACGTTACGAGACAGGCCTCGTCCACACCCCTTGCACAAGACAGAACCATCCCCTCAGCAAGGAAAGGCTCTGGCCTGCCTGAAAGATTCTGGTTTCCTTTGGCCGAGGCTTACTTTAAAACAAAACAACAACAAAACTCCTGATGTTTTTATATTTCTCCTCTCAATGTTTTAGACAACATTATTAAACCCTCACTGGCCCTGCAAGCGCTCGAGCTCCTTCCACATGTGCACAGAGCTCTTGTTTACCACCACTCTCCAACACCAGCTAGCTTCCTAAGCAGCAGGGCAATTATGAAGCATTAAATGTACTAAAACACACACGAGAAAGCCTTTCTTAAAGCAGCACTACTCATTAATGCCCCTGGTCCTGCAAGGAACTTTCCCTTCTTTCCGCCACTCCACGTTGCAGGGCATTACTCTACCTCCTTCAGGTGGCAAGGCTGACCCTTCCCCAACCTGTGCAACTGTTTTACAGAAGCCCTAAAGGCTAACACTGTTTTAACCCTACAAAACATAACATATATATGTCGGAATCAGGAGACAAAACATTATTCCATTTCTCCCACAAATCCTTTTTTTCCCCACAAATAAACTCAAAATTACCTGTATCTGTAGTCATATTCTTCATATCTGTCATATCCTCTGTCATAGCCCCTATCGTAGTAAGAGTCACGGCGACGACCTGCTCCTCCACCACCTCCTCCTCCACTGCTATTAGGAGAGGGGAAAAAAAGAACCACGCCTTCAATCTCAATTTCACCTATTTAAAAGCTTTCACAGTGTTCTTTTAAATATACACTTCAGATTGCAACATGGAGTTTTAAAGAAAGGTAAAAAAAATACCTCAGGCTTTTATCCCACCAAAAATTAAAAGACAAATGGCTACCTTTATGCTTTCTGTAAGCTACATGTATCTAAACTATGACACACTTTTTTTTTTCTAAACTCCTTCAGTAAACTTTGAGAAATGAAGACACAAGAAGCCCCAGTAGAATAGTACATGAATCTCCATGATGCATACTTTACATAAATACTTTATGATAAAAGGCAATTAGCAATATTGATATAAATTCATTTGGAAAAAAACTCAGAATTAGTTAAAAAGCATAAACATTCCGAAAAACAATTTAGTTTCTGTAGTTCTGTTTCTTTAGCTAAACCTCAAACTTCCCATTTTTATCTACTTTAGTGTAATCAAAAGGAAATGAGGTTCTTACTGGGTTGGCCTGCCCATGTAGATGCCTGGAGTGGGCGTATGGGCTCTCTTGGTGATGGAGTAATCCACGCGGATCCTCCTGCCGTCCAGCTCCATGCCGTTCGCGTGCTCCATTGCCTGCGGAGACGGGAGAGACGGGGCTGAGCTGCGGGGGCTGCTGCTGCGCAGGGCAGTGCGAGGGGCCCTTTAGGGCGGGCAGGGCCAGGCCTGGGGCTGGTGACGAGTGCCCTTGTGTGGCGCGCGGCCGGCCGGGCGGGCGCTCGCCGCGGGGCTGCCCCGGGGGCTGCGCTGCGCCGCCCGCTGGCGCTCCGCACGCCCGGGCTGCTGCCCGGCACGGAGGCGAGCGCAAAACCCAGCGCAGGTTTTCCCGCGACCTGCATCTGTCCTCCGGCCACCTGCGGCGCGGAGGGGCCGGGCGGCTCCCGGGCGGTGCAGAGCAGCGGCTTCCTGTAGGGTGCATGTGCACATGGCCGGATTACTGCGAGCCGGCTGCCATTTCGTGCTCTCCCAGCCTCCTGCCATCTCCCTCTCAAGGACCCGCTCCAGCGGAGCCTGGTAAAATGGCGGGTTCAGCCTAGAGGGCTCCCTAATTGCGGCCGTCCCCACCTCGCTCGCCGAGGCGGCCGCAGCCGCGCGCACAACGGAGCGGCCCGTGTGGCCTTGCCCGGCCCCGCAGCGCGTGGGGCTCCGCTCCGCTCAGCACCAACCACAGAGCTTCAAAAGTAAACTACTAATGAATTAAAAAAGGAAGGAAACAAAAAAAGCCAAACTAAACCAAAACTCACCACCATCACCACAGCAATCTGACATTTAATGAACAGCCAACATTAGATTAGATGATAGATATCAAAATTTGTGAAGATAAAAATTTTTGGTTCTTCCACCCGCTGCTCTAAGATTTCTTACGTACCAGATCACAATACTGGTTTCTACCAATACACAATTTATTTTCATTTTCTTTCAATAAACAAACTATTTTTACGTGTGGAGTAGAGACACTGTTCAAACCTTGAGTATTAAGCACACAACCACTTTGCTATTATTTAATCTCTGCAGCACGATACAAAGGGCTCAGAGCACCAAAAGTGCCTCTGAACTTGGCATTTTCACTTTTTCTTTGGTGCAATCAACAGCTATTCAGCAAGGTCATGTTTCTGCAGCCTCACCGGGCTGAGCTACAGGGGAGGCGAGGAGATCAGCTCGGTGCTGTCGTGCACAGCCCCACAGCCCGAGGCAGCATCCACCCAGCCCTGGGGTTGCCTCCTGTGTGCATTATATTAACGCCAAAGCCGTTCCTCGACGCAAACCAACCACCTCCCGGCTCGGAGGCTGATGCCCCGTTCCCCAAGCGAGGGCTAAATAAAAGTGAAACACGTGCACGCAGTGCAATAACCTACACTGAATGCTACAAAAGGCTGCTGAAAAATGAGTTTCCTGGCAAAAAGCAGCTCTATGGAAGCAAGGTATTACATTTGAAAGGTAAGGAATTTTCTGCTTTATGGCACTTTTATATCGAAGAACAACTTTCAGTGTGATAAACTTAACTGACAACAAGCCAGTTCAATGAACATCTGGCACACGTGTTGTGTTTACTTAGAAAAGTGAACACCTCCGAGAGAAAAGAGGAAGATTGATCTGACATGGGGAGCAGAACAAAAAAGGCAACCTACCAATAAGATAAACGAGTTCATTCTGAGAGTGTTGGACCTGCCAAAATGCCCATCACATTTCTGAGATACTGAGTAGCACACAGCTCCCGCTCTACATTAAACCAAAGAGGCCTGGTCACAATGTCCAGGGAATCACCCAACATAAAACCTTCATTTTTGGGCTTTTAGCAACTGTCAGTAAAAATTACTAAATATCAATTTTTAATTAACTGAAAATCTGTGTGTTGGCAGTCAGAAAACTGACTAAGAACTAGAAATGATGCAAATGAAAAAATAATTCCTAGATGACTGTTTTAAACTTGGGAGTAATTCTATCCAAAATAATAAAGTTCTTTCAAAGTCACTGTAACTAGACAGGCTGACAAGACAAGAGGTTCCCAAACTGGAGCCATGACCCCTAGTGGCTCAAAACTGCTATACAGAAAACATTAACAGGAACACAGCTGTATTTCATCTGGTATTTACTGCAGTATTTGGGATTTTCCAAATGTACTAGTATTTAGGTAGAATAAAGAAAGAAAAAACTGGGAACACTGACCACTTCTAATGATATGCAAAGAAGAGCTGAGGTGCCTGATGTTAGCTGAGCAGTCAGGAATTCACTGAAGGAAACAAAATAAACTTCCAGTTTGTAGAATTCCACAAGCAGACAGCACAGGAAGCTTTAAAGAACCCAGTCTGTTGTATGCTTGTAGAGGGGAGCTTGGCTTTGCAGAGCTGTCAGCATCCTTCACAAGGACTAACCTGCAGACTCATTACATTTCTGCCATGGAGTTCAAATAAAGCATCATTTGCTTTGTACAAGAATGTGAAGTTTTCAACTTACTGTTGCAAGACTCCAGTAATGGGACATCACTACAAAATTAGCAGACACAGACTGAGTACTTAGCAATTTGTGAGCAGTTGTTACAGCAATATCTATATATCCTGGACAGTGACCAAAAACACTCTTCCCCTATTATACTTAAATTCCTCCAATAGAAAGATCCTCTCCACTCTATCATAGGTCCTGCACAGGGCTAACAGATACAGAAGAGGAACTTTTTCCTCAAGTTACGAGTATCGCCAGCTCAAATCTGGACTGAACGAAGACAACCAAAAGGACATTTCAAAAAACATCCAACAGAAGGAGGAAAAACAAACCAGAAAAATCTAACAAGGAAAACAGCCTTTTCTTAAAACTTACTTTTTTTAAAACAATAAGAAGAGTCAGTACTGTTTTTTGACAAGTTCAGAAGAATTCAGTGGCCATTTCACATTTCAAGCGTCCACTGAAACTGTCTTCAGAATGAGTGTCAATCTTCTCCAGTTTGAGGGGCTTTTAGACAATCAGAATACTAGCAGTGACATACGTGTATTTGTTTTCTAAGTTTAAACATCTGCTAATTTTTTTTTTAAACTCTGAAGCAGACTTTATAAATATAGAATTAAGAAATATACAGTTTCAAAGAGATAGAATGAGGAACTCAATGTGTGTTTCTATGAACATTACCAATTTCATAATATTTCATAGTATCCAAGAGGTTGTAACTTGTAATTCCAGATAGCTGGGACATTCCTGTGTTCTTAGTGTATCTAAGGCCCCTTGGATACCACAAACAAGACTTAAAGCATTTGCTGGACAAGCTGTGGGAGAAGCTTAGGCCAATAATGATGTTTCTAAACCGGCGAGCTTGTGCTATAGATTAACCATCTTGGGAATTAAGATAAAAAGACTCCTGTAATTACTCTAGTCTTTAGAAACTGAACTATGTTAATAGTTTCCCCCCCATATAGCATTTCCCTTGCTTACTAACATCATTTCAGAAGAGAGTTCTGAAACACAGTCAAAAGTGTAAACAGCCCATAACCTGCGTTAGAAAACTTAAGTGTTGTATTAGCAACCTGTCTTGGAGCTAATGGCCCTCAGGTGAGTTCTTGTTACAGATGCAGAGTACATTCTCTATAGCCTCAGTTTTGGGAACTATCACTTTATATCATGACTCACTGAAAAGCAGGACAGCTGCACTTTTGTAGAAGACATTTTAAATCTCTTTTTACTTTTTAACCTTGAGGTAAGTAATTTTAGTATATAGATTTGTACTATTCTGTAACACAGAAAGAAATGGACAATCCCAAACTAATAATAATGCAATGGGCAATAAAAATCTTTCCGCTAAAAAAGACTACAAACCCAGCAGTCAGTTTGGTAACAATGTTGCAAATACTGCAAATTACCAAAAACCAGATGTCTATCTTCCAAAACAGACCTACAACATGAGATGTTTACAGATATTTCTCTGCATAATGTCATAGAATCATAGAATGTCCAAGGTTGGAAGGGACCTCAGAGGTCATCGAGTCCAACCTCCCTGCACACGCAGGATCACCTAGAGCATGTCACTGTACTCAAATGTGGTTTGAAATATTTAGAAGAATGGTCAGCGTAATGATACGATGCTACAACAGACAAGGCCAGAAAGGAGTTCCAAGCATTACTTTTCTATCAAAAAAAAAATCTTTAAAAAGAAAAATTCACAAAGCATTACACCTATAGGTGACAATATCTATTCATTTAGAAAAAGCTACATAAAACTTTAGTTTTTCAACCCAGCTTTCAACAAGCCTACTGAAGAGAACACACCAGCACAGCAAACCTCAAGGCTCCTGGATCAGTAGCTGCTGATCCTCAACATTCAGAGTCTCCTGGTTAAAATGTGCTGGAGGACACCAACTGACTGCATCCTGGAATTTCTGCAGTCCGGGTCTGAGCATAATGAGCAAATCAAGGGCCTTATCTTGCAAATACCAGGCCGTTGGAATAACAAGTATTTGCTGGGAAAGGAATATTCTGTCTAGACCATCATTTTATATCCTCAGGTTCAACAGAGTTTGAGGGAAAAGTAGAAGAGATTCTAAGGGAACGTTCCTTCACAAGGCAGCATGTGTCCAACATTTTAATCTGGATCCTGTTAAAGTGGAATGACTGGGGCTACTGTGATGCTCTCCGAGCTGTTCTAAGTAGGAGTCATCAAAAACTAAAATTCGACTTGCCTATAACCAGGATGGTCATTAACAACTGATCATGGCACCATAGCAGCCTTACCATTAACTTGAAGTTTTTGAAGACCAAAACTCCTTTAGCAATTAAGTGAAAATAATCTTCAGTACCCTTCACTGCCCTTCTGTATTTTTATTTAGGTGTAAAGAAACCAGAACAGCATCTGCACACAGAGCACTTATATGCAGCATATAGAAATTCCCAGAGTAACAGAAGCTCAGCTTTATAGTGGAAGAATGTCAATGAATGTCAAGTTCTATTTACTGATGCCCTATAAACCATCTGCAGCGCTCCTGGAAAGCTATGCATTTAACATAGGCGACCGCTTAAGCATTCAGGGAAGAACCGAGTGGTAAAAGGCCAGAGAACATTTCCAGAATCTCAGAAGATGGTCCCAGGTTGCAGATTAGGTCCATTAAGGAGGTGTTAGTTAATATGAACTATAATTAATTACATGTACCAGGTATACCCTAAAATTGTGCATCAAGTTGACAGTAAGCCCCACTGAGAACAGTAAAAAATACCACTTTGTAAGGGCACTATTTTGCAAGGTCTACAAATTTCCAAAACACTGAGCTAGTAAAGACTCAACCTTCTTCACCACCATAAAAAACTAGAAAGTTTGTTTCACTTGGCTTCTGAACCTTAGCAGATAGCAACATTTTAACCAGCTTAGTAATAGCTCAGATTTGTAATAAGATCTCAACAGGATTTTCACTGCAACAGAATCCACTTAATTTAGAGCAATCGTTTTCAGGATTAAGTTGTTATAGAAACTTAAACATAACTTTTCACAATTCACTGGGTGACATATTTCAATATCAACTGTGCTTCAAAGTACGCCAGCTGAGACATTACCCTTCTGTTACCTTTCTTTCAAGGACAATAGGGAAGATAAGAAATCCTCAGAATTTGTTCTATAGGATTCTCTATCTAATCCACATAGGTCTGCTTTAAAGGCTGGAAATCAGCTAAGCATCTACCACTTTATATTCTTTATTCAGAGGTGTAATTAGAAAGTAAGCAAGTTTCAGGGTAAACACTTTATTCAGAACAAAAGTAAACAACATCTCTTCTACACACCTGCAGCTTTTCAGATTTCTGCCCATCTTCCACACAGAATTACTTCATGTCCCTCACCATTTCTTCCACGGAGCCTGCAGCAGGGTTTCATACCTAGACCTGAGATATCCCTGTTTCCTCTGCTCCTCAACACTAACAGCCACCTAGAGACATCCTCAAAACTGACTTTGAGGCCCATGAAATCAAGTCAAACCAACACATTCTCTTCCTCCCCAAAGGGCTGGTATAGTCAGGTAAGGAAGAGGGGGACAGAACAGCAAGGGATGTGAAACCTTAGAGTATTTGGAATTTACATAACAGAAACAATTTAAGGAAGAAGATGGGAAAATGTAGTTGCTTCTCCAACTAGACTGCCATTTTTTTCAGTTTCTGATGGAGATGCTTATCTTTATTTCTGTTTCTGATTCTGCATGTAATTTCCCATTTTTGTTTTGCATTCCAGAGTCTTGTAGTATCTGCCAAGACAGCTTCACACCAAACAGAAATTACTTTATGCTACTTACATGGAGCATTTTAAGAAATCCACAGTATCATGCATGACCACTGCTCATGACAACTAAACCTGCATTTCTAAAGACAAAAGATGTTGCAAAACAAACAGATGAGACTAGCATTCTAATGTGACAACAAAATTTTCCAAGTATTTTGGATATTAACTGTACTGCAGAAGAACTACTGTCTTCTCAAAATCCTACCAAGAGAGAAAAGTGAAAAAAAAAAAAGAGTCCAAAAAGTTAGAATTGAGTAAGGCACCCATTAACTCCTCTCTCACCCTGAAAAACTAGTAGCATGAAAATAGTTTGTCTTTTCCACTTTTACAGCTGCTGGCTCCGAATTACACCAGAAATCTGCCAGAGCTCAGAAGTGAGGCTAATCGAACCAAGTCAGGCATGGGACTTTCAGCCATTAAAACTGCCTGTGCTCGTGGATAACGTCTTAAGTTTTCACTAGTCATTCACTGACATTATGTCCACATCTCTGTTCCTGTCATCTCTGTCACTCTCTGTTCCTGTAAGGTTAGGCAGGACTCGTGCCCAAGAGTTACGAATGGTCCTTGTCTAATGCAAAGGGAAAA